>JACXGJ010004716.1:18799-43605 GCA_016801105.1 Esox niger
CCCCCCCCCCCAAAATTCTACACCCTGCCCATGCGTACAATGTAATGAACCGTAGCGAACAACCAAACAAACAGCAAAACACTTACCTTCCCATCAGATTTCCTCCTTATTTTTTGACATTTCCCGTAAGACCCTGATCCTATTGTATACAACACCTCATAATCCTCGACACGAGATGGCATTTTAGCGTAGCTAGCTACAATAATAGCTAACAATTTCTAGTTAGCGTTAACTTCAAGCCAAGGGTCGCTATGCGATGCAGCTGTTTAAAGTTATCGAAACCAAAACAAGAGAAATTATAGCGATAGAACAGGCAAAAATTCCGGTGTTATACGTTTTTTGAAATAACTCCTGTAAGCTACGAAACAAGGTTATTTTTAAAACAATGTGTGTTGAATTAATAACACAAACGAGGAAACAAACAGTAATTACGATTAAGGACCGTGGTGTTTCTGGTTTCAAATTGGTGCCTGAATTCTTTGATGTGATTGGTCCGTGTCCCACATATGGATTATATTCTGATTGGCTGTCATGAAGATACAAGCTGTCAGTTGCTAAGCAACTGAAACCCGCGAGAATTGGCGCGAATGCTCGTCCATATTTTGTTGTTGATATTTTTATTTGTTTTAACATTCAGTAGAACCTTGGGTTCTGTGTGCTGCATTATCACTTTAACCCGAAACGGGTCCTCGAAAATGTGTTTAGCATGTTTTGAAACGTGCTTTAAAATCACTCGATCTCGAACTTGGAATGTCATGAATAACCTGAGGTATGATAGTCATTTTACGTATAGCTTCTCAACAATATAATCAAAATATTAAGCATCCAACCCAAAATGAGAGGTTTAAAAATAGTTTGTTGTTCGCCAAAGTCACAGGCTGCATATTTAAGACATTTATTAATTCTATTCGGTTGTACGGTTAGAATAGAAATGTGGGTAATACCATTTCTTTCTGCGATGTACACTTGTTGTATGTGACAAATAAATTATTTTCTTTCATTGTTTTAATGCTGTTTAAATAGAAAGGATTTTTTCTATCTTTTTGCAGACAGCAAAGTTCTGTTATGGTCGCAAGGGAAATACATTGATACTCATTTGATAAATACATGTCATATTTACAATTTACTACGTAATGAAAAAACATAACCCAACCAAAAC
Organism: Esox niger; assembly: GCA_016801105.1. Classification (NCBI taxonomy): domain Eukaryota; kingdom Metazoa; phylum Chordata; class Actinopteri; order Esociformes; family Esocidae; genus Esox; species Esox niger. The sequence goes on from JACXGJ010004716.1 coordinate 19,959, forward strand.
CCGATTACAGTTATATACATCAAAACCATGGAGTCTTCACATGATCTTGCCACAAGGTGGCAGTAAAAACAAACACACTTTTTGTGTCCCACAAGAAACTGAAGGTGACCACTTTTATTTTTGCAATACACAACAGCTTCCAGTGTTAAAACACACAATGTCAATCTATGCCAATTATTATAGAACACAATGTAGAGCTGATTAAAATGAAACACAATGATATATTCAATCTTCATAAAAACATTTTATTGTGAACATTATTATTGTTCCCAGCCTCGTGTACATAAGGATACAGAGGCCTAGATCGTCTTTGGTGTTATTACATATGATTCAACGGGTTAAAACATTATGTGCTACTTGGGAACGAGCACTGGACAAGCCAGTTCTCTTTCCTAACCCACAGTCATGAATATGACTTTAACCATGCAACCAATGCTAGAGAAGCGAGCAGTGTTTTAGACAATGTTAGCATTTGAGCTCATGGACAAAGGACCACATTCTGGAACAAGGGCTTATAATCTGGCCACAGGGAGAGAGATACCCCACAACGAAAGACGGAGGATTTTTTTCCAGTCTGTATATTCACGGAAGTTGTCTTCTGAACATCATGATTATCCATCCCAGTCAATTGATTGGGTGTAAGGTTGAGTGGGCCAGCAAGGCTAGATGGAAGATGTGATATCTGGTCGGATATCTTCACAGCTTGTTACATCCGTTGAGGTGGGATACCCAATACAGAAACATCTGGCATCCCTTTATCTGGCTCCCACACTACAGTGCAGACGCGCTAGAAACACACTTTTCAACGGACAACCGAAATTAGTGTTCCTCGATCCCGCCTGCTTCGGTTTGTTTTCCTCGGTTTTATGCAAGGTGAACACTACTATAGAACAAATGCGAATCTCCGTGTCATTACATCTCCAACCATCTGCCCTGTTGAGTCTCTCTGACAGGCCACCTACAAAGCCTAATGTGCTGCAATAATAACTCATTCGAAGTATGTCTGTGCACGTTCCAGTCATCAAAAAGGTCATTGCCACTGGAGCTGTTTCCATGGTGCCCTGTTATCTGCGCAGGAGAGCCTATCGGGATTCCAGATCCAGCAGACCCGCTGTTGTCCATCAGTGGTGAGGGGACGTTAGCCGCGTGTGACATCCCACTATCAATGAAGTCGCGTTATTCACCAGTTAAGTAATTCCCTGTAAAGTTACATTAACCATCAGTGAAGTTGCCGCTATCCATCCTCACCGGCCGTCTTTAAATTAACATTAAATATTCTCAACAGGGCCCTAGATTTGTGAGCTAATCATCAAGCCCTCGATTAGTGAACCTGGTGTTAAAACAGCATGGTGAAACGTCTGCGTTAACACGGGTTGGTGTTTCGCTAGCTTGTTACTGTCTTAATGAGTTATTGGTCTCGGAGGTCACCTGCCGACCAGAGACCTAGATAGAGGTGGCAGACGAGCGGCTTTCGGCTGAGCCACTCTTCTGACCGCTTCTCTTCGGGCACTTCAAGGATATTTCTGTCCTCGACTTCGACCACTCTGGCTTTGCCGCACCACAGCGACAAGTTTTAGTGTTTGCTGACTCGAGCGGAGCAGCCACAGGGCACACCATTCATCAGCCGGACCTGGGTAGCTGTGCTTGGAAAGACGGTGCCAGGTGGGGCCATGCTTGTGATATAGTGCATCTAATACTGCAGACATTCTGTGAGCAAAACTATGGTCTCATTTTCCTTCGCGGGTCATGGTGCAGTCACTCCTTGGTACAGCGAAAAGACGTGAGGTGCGTTTAGAACATGCTAATACTACGGAGAAAAACGCTGATCATAGGCACGACAGCACCTGGTTTATGATAAAGAAATAAAGTACGAGGGGGTGTGGCCTATTGCCAATAAACCGAGGATGGAAGCAGTTCATATGCACGACACGGCGCTTAGCCGCTGTGGTATATTGACAATATGCCCCAACCCAGAGTTTCCTTACTGTTTTCATAATCCTGTTAAGGTTGTGATGTCACATCCGTGGTTTACTGTCTCCCATGTCAGCTTTCCAGATATAAAGCACCCGGTGTCTAACAACGTACACGTTTCAACCATAGATATAAAGCTGTTCAATTACCTATGGTTTCAAGAAATGTTTGTTCACAACACATCCAAGGTGAAAAATCCTCCATAGGTACACATTCAGAAAAGAACCACAGTTTTCAGAGAATACTGTTTGGGGTCATTAATGTTGACTGCTATGATTCATTCGGCACAGCTTCTTTCCTTTCAAGGCCATGAGAATGGATTTGTGTGTACGTACATAGCATTTTATTCAGCGCAACGCACAGTGGTTGAGTGCATGTTGGTACCGAACCCACAACACTGGTACCGCTCTAATCCAGTGAACTACACAGTACCACACAGCTGACGTGACGTGAAGGAACCAGACCATGGGTCAGTGCCATCCTCATGTCTGGTTGGTGAGGACATCAAACTCTGGTGTGCACATTTAATCCCATTTTCCAGCCCACTTCCCGGAGCCTCAGCTAGGGCTTCTCATTGGCTGCCTGAAGCCATGGGGCTCATGCCTTGACCCCACCCCCTGACTGCCCCTCCCCCATCACTCCAGCTGCTATGGCGATGACATGCCAGGCAGCATGTCATCACTCTTGTTCTTCACTCTTCATCATACATGATGTAACATTTTATTACATCTCAGCTTAACAAGTGGCCACTAGGCTTCTGAGCCATGACCTAATCCCAATGTGGTTTAGGCGCATGAATGCAACCGTTTGAGTAATTCCTTGGAAAAATGGTAAACCTGTAGTAAGGATAAAAAAAATAATCCTATAGTGCAACGTTTCTCTACTCTGCCTCTGGACGCCCCCCGGCCCTGCATGTGTGTTCTCTCCGTGCTCTAACATACCTGAAGTAGCTCAGGGAGGATAATGAGCGGATCATTTGAATCAGGTGTGATAGATCAGGGAGAGATCTACAACATGCAGGGCAGGGGGGTGCACCCAGGAGCAGGGTTGAGAAACACTGCTGGAGTGAGAGCAGATCTTCTTGGTATAATGAAAATGTTCCACTCTTTAAATAATAACACATTTAGCAGAAGCAGCGCTGCCTCCTCCCCCTACACAGACTGCGAGGCGCAGTAGGCTCATTTTTACTTTTATGAATGCCATTTGGTTCCCAATTTTGCTGTTGAGGTAAAGAGAGAAAGCACAAAGGGCAATTCTGGAATTTGGCAGTGCATCAGCTATTTTACTCTACCGTGTGTCAGTCAGTGAAAAAGGCCATGTCATCTCAACGTTGTTATATTGCTGGGTAAGGTTGTCTGGCCAGCTACGGAAAGCCTGTGCAGGACCTAGTCATCACCATCAAATTACAGACGGGGAACTCAGAACTCGTTTCCAGGACCCCTGAACATCCACTGAGTATTCAGAGACACGCCTCACTTTTTAGTGAAATGACAAAAAGGTGTCACCTCCAAAACTTAGTGAATGAAATTGTAGTATAATTTGAAATAATACCATGATGACCTCATGGAATGTTCCTGATCTAGGCGGTTTTATGGCGAGTTTTCTTTGATCATCCACTGTAGAGGTCTTGTTCTACCAGGCTGTTCATCATTTCTGCGCTCACCTGTTCTTTAATGTACCAGTTTATGATGTCTCCGATTTCTTTACATTTGTCTGCCTCATGACGACCTGCTTGACGTGACTAGACATTGACCGCTGACTGGAGAACACACTAGAGCCAAACAAATACACCTGCCTAATCAAAAACGGTTAAGAAGCCAATAGTCCAATTACGTTTAATTATAAATAATACATGCTATCCTTTCTTAATGGTTCTGATAAGAATATCCTGAAATTAAAGCCATTATTTACACTTTTGACCCAGTTTTATGATCTCAGATTCAATGTGCAGGAATAAAGAAAACATTTTGCCCAAATACTTCTGAATTTCACTGTGACACTTGCCCATTTTGAAGCGTTCTACATCCACTGAATCTGATCCTTTATTCAAAGCTAAAGAGGATCTGTAATGTAATCTGCCGGCTCTCCACAGCCAACAGTCGGCACGGTTAAACAAAGGGATTTAACAAAAGCAAACAGGGGTGTTGGTTACCTGGAGACCAGCAGGTAGCAACGTGCCATTCAGTCAATATAAAATAAGGAAGTTAATATTTATCAATCACAGCACCACAAACCAGTAAATATACAGTAGCTTATTGTGTAGGAAATGACTTAGCAGTACTGCTCTATGACACCACGTTAATATCAAGTGTTCCTTACGAAAGGCTTTTCTTCTAGCCTGGTATTATCTCTACTTCCTCACATAGGCTGCAGATTTTTCTCAGCAAATTATGAAATGTCTTTTACAGCAGCTCCCACATTCTGTAATTCACCTTTATCAGTGGCAAAATGACTCCATTCAAAAAGGGGATGTACTTTACAAACACATTTCAGGCGTTTTGAGCAGACGTTAGACATCAATGACCAACATCTGTGTTGTACACAAGGCAGAGAAACTGACAACCTTTCACCATTTTTATGACCATCAGTTTTATTCCAGCACAAGTTCTTTGTGTTGTAAAATGGCTGTGTAGCGAGGAGGAAAGGGAGGAGTACAAAATGGAAAATTACAGACAGTTTCTAGTATTGTTTGTTAAAATTCCATAACATTTTTTCTTTCCTAAAACCATGTATAAGAAAACAATTTTTTTTACCTGCTTTCTTTGCAGTGAAAAAAGATGAAGCTTCATTTTTATATCACTCTCACATTGAAGGGGAATCTCAGGACAGGCAGGAAGATTACAAAATGTGCGGCCCTTCAAATAGGCACGTTATCTTCCGAACCAACCAGCATTTCATACACAGCTGCTCCGTACAGTGGTTCCACAGCCATAAATTCGAATCAGGACAAAAACATTCATTCATTTAGAATTCCTTAGACTGTGTTTTTATATAAAGTGTTGATAATATATAGAGTCACTCCCACTTTCCAATTGTTTCATAGCTTTTTTTTTATTGAAGAGAAACATTTTAGAAAGAGGAGAAGAACAGGAGTCAAAGGTCAGCGTGAGGGACTGAAGCCCCAGAGGACTCCGACATGTCAGTGCCAGACCCCACAAGGCACCGCTGGGGAACCTTATGGGGACCTTTTACGTTAAAAAAGCTCAAATGAAGATAACTGCATCATTGCTGGCCCCTCCAACATTAAGAGTGAATTCTCCCTTTTTTCTTCCCTATAAAAGAAACTTGATGTCCTGCCTCTGGACACCTACTTGGGGCCCACTTACAATATAAATGGACTAGATCACGGTTACCCCAAAACCTTACTCAGGCAACCACAGACGTCTCGATTAGTCGAACAATTAGTCAACATCTCGTCAATCCTTTGTCTAATTGAATCAGTGGGGTCCAAAATCTTTTTTGGGGGCCAGTTTAGGGGGGGAATGGGGCCAGTTTAAGGGGAGGTTGGGAAATTGGGACAGTTTAGCAGGGGGAAAAAACAACAACAACCGCAGAGGCCCAAGCAGAGGTTTGGGGAACCCTGGACTAGACAGATCAGTAAAATGGCTAAATCTTCTCAGCCCTATAATTAAGATTTGCCATTGCGAACACACCAATCAAATGGTTTTAACTCAAACTGGAAAATCTGCCAGTTACTAAAAGGGGAGGGGTTACAAACTGGATCAAACCTGTCCAAGAGGAAAATGTATATTTAAATATACTTTAATGGTTTTAATGTAAACTTGAATGCTTTATTCGTATTTCGCCATTTTAAATACATACATAACTTTCAACCATATATTTAAGATGTAAAATATTTTTAATAGTAAAGTAGTACACATGAAATGTATACAAAATGTATTTAAATGTTCCCAATTTAAATAGAAGTATATTTAAATATTATATCCCGTTTGGGTGGCCCTAATTGTTGATACCCAAGAAAGGCATCCTTCATTCTTGGTTTTGCGTCGCTAAGCACATATTGGGCAGGTGTGTGCCAGATAAACTCCCTGTCGCATCCACAAATCCATCCACTTTAGATCGGTGATTTGCACCAGCAAAGGCCAAACAGACAGGAAGCTTTTCTGAAGTGTCCCAACGGGGTCACCCATGACAGGCCGTGCAACAAGCACTCCGGGTGTACGAAGCAAACATGAATAAAGACGTTGAGGTCAAAGGTCCAACCAAAAGGTGACAACAAGAAGGTAACACTGACAAGTGACAGGTCTCGAAACCCTTTCGCTTCCTTTTTTTTTTTTTTTTTTTTAAACATTCATGATATTTCAAAACTAAAAACAAGACAGAAATTAGGGACCAGGAGAGCGATAACGTCAGTCGCAGTCACTCACAACAATGAATTTCCTCCAAAGCTTTGTTATGTACAAGACGAAACATACCCAATGACGTGAGGACAACAGTTCAAGTAATTTAAAAAATGAAATAAAATCTGACCACTAACAGTGATTTGCCGCAGCAACTCCGATATCGGGGAGCAGCACGACATCAATTATATATATATATATATATATATATATATATTAAAAAGAGGGGAAAGGGGTGACGACCACACAGGCAGGTTATGCTGTAAATTTACAGTAATGACACCTACGAGTTCGTCTCAGCTTCAGAACGCAGATCGTTGAGTGGCTCCATCTATAAAAATGACCTCCGTCTCATGTCATTCCTCAGCCTTGACACTAAGCATATGGCTTAAATATTTGTAAAACTATGGAGTTCAAAACTATTGGGGGGGGTTGGGTTGTGGGGTCAGCTTCGTCCGTCCTCCGTTTGGCTTGCCGAGGCGATCCACTCTGGGCAGAGATCCACTCCGCTCTGTGTAGCTGCCCCACAGCCTCGTGTGTGTGTGTGCGTGTTTGTGTGTGTATCACGTGTGAGAGGGCTGTTGGGAATCTGCGTCGTCACCGTCGGTGATAACAGTTCTTTGTGTTTTGGGGGGAGGAGCCAGGAGGGTGGTGGCATTGGATCGGCGGTCTCCCAACGTGCCATCAGTGTTCCGTCATCAGCGCTTGGGCACATCTCCTACCCCAGCCCTCCATCCCGTCCCTGGTTCCAGAACCACTGCACCTCACCTCCGATTATGGTGAGGTCCGAACTAAAGGCTGACCTAGTGGCCGGCGCCCCTTCAGGCCCTGATGGAGGGGGGGGGGGTTGGTGGTGGGGTTCACCAGTGTAAACAAGAATATCCTCTCCAGTCGGTCAGGTGAACCGTCCAGTAAACCGACACAGAGCAAAGTTTCCAAGACGACAAAGTAGACAAAAAAAGTGACCACATGGACAACGATAACTCATGGAATGGCCATTGTGGGGGGGTGAGCAAATTAAAATAAACAAAATAAAACAACAACTACCCTTCAGGAACATTTCCTGGAGTAGGAAGGTCGGGGGTTTTATGGATCCTTTAGTGCAATGAAGGCCAGCGGAGAGGAATCAGGCTCGGTAGCCTCTGATGGAGAGCACTGCCCAATCAGCAGGTCTGAGGAGAGGGCCAGCAGGAGGAGGGGTGAAGGAGAACACTCTAACACAACCCCTAAAGACCAGGGAGAGTCAACGTGAGGACAACGCCCGTTTTAGCCCTGAGCCTCCTCCTTGTCCGTGTGTGTGTGTGTGTGTGTGTGTGTGTGTGTGTGTGTGTGTGTGTGTGTGTGTTTAGTTTAAGGACGTGTGTAAACAAAGTGTGTGTCCGAGAGTGTGTGTGAGAAATGAGACCCATCAGATAGATTAGCATGTGTGCATCCAAGTGTGTAAACATGATTCATGTTTGCATGTATGGGTTTCATCAGTCAATCGTGTCTGTGTGTGTGTGTGTGTGTGTGTGTGTGTGTGTGTGTGTGTCCGTATATCCAGGGGGTAAAGTAGCCTTCCACATAGTGTTTGTTTCCAGTCCCTTACGCTTGCTAAATGTACATTCATCCATCGCAGGGGGGTGGGGCAGCGCCGGGGCGGACACGCCCTGGACGGATCTAGGAGCAGTGCCAATAGGGTCCGGTCAACTCGTACAGAACCACCTCAGTGCGCTCAGAACAGACAGCAGTAGAGGTACTGCAGAACACTGTACCACATGTAGCCAGAGGCAAAGGCCAGGAACTGGATGACACACAGCTGGACGTGGTTCAGGGTCATCGCCCGGGAGACGGCCTCTTTTTGACCTTTTGGTGGGGGGAAGGCTCCTGTCGGGGGGGAACAGGAAGAAACACACTGAGATACAGACACATGAGATGGACAGTCATTCCTCTATGAAGAGGCCTGAGAGACACTTTTTTTTCTTTGACCCTGTGTCACACTGGGCATTAAGTCAGTGTTTCTCTGGGGTTAGCCTCTAAAGTCACGGCTAAACACTCCACAGTACGGCCAGCTAGCCCACTACAAATGTCCTGGGCTAAGGTGCAGTGTGAAATCATCTACAGAGAACGAGAGGAGGTGCCTGGATGACAGGCGGAACCAGAACAAGGGGACAAACGGAACCAGGGCGAGTGAATCCAGACCTGTTTGGTAGAAGTGGGCAAGTAGATCCTCCTTCTCCACAAACCTGTGGTACAGCCAATCAGTCAAAGGCTTGGTCTCCACGGGAACCTCCTTGATAGGATAAACCCTGGGAAGAAGAGAAGACACACACCATTAATTAATTAAGAACAATGGATTCCCTATTCAACTGCTTTGGCAACGTACAATACATGATAACGCGTGGCCATAAAGGCTTCTGTGTGAGACAAAGGGAGGACATCAGTATTATTGAAGATTGGCAGAATGGATCCGTCTTGAAGGCAACATCTTAAATGGAGGGTGTGTCGTGGCTTTCCACCACAGAGTACAGAAGGAAACGGACCCCCGTGTCGGTTAGTGTGTGTGTGTGTGTGTGTGTGTAAACGCGTTAGCAGTACAAGGCACAGCTTTTTTTGGGAGACCTCATTAGCAGGCCGGCTCATCACTGTGACGGAGAGACAGTTGTGCTGAGAAAATCAAACGGTCGCCTCAGAGCTGCAGAAACAGCAGGCCCAGCAGACAGAGGAGTGTACAACAGGCCACCTCACCAAACCTGCCCGGCCCTGGTTTGTGCTGTCAGGGCAAAGCTGGCAAGTCAGCACAAAACCGATCTGCGACCAGGCTATATCTCACCTGCTCCTATTAGAAAGGGGAAAAAAAACTATCATTTTATGTGGGCTAAGAAACGCTGGTTGCTTGTCTTAGTGCTGAGTTTATTTGTTTTTTTTTGTATCAGTCAGCTCTGTTGTCACAGGCCGGCTGCAGAATCAGCCTTAAAGAGAACGCTAGCCTAAAAAACGGTGGCATTAGAAGGCAGACTTCACCTCAGCCATCAGAGATCCAGCCACCGTGCTCAGCCTGTCAGGAAAACAACAGGACAGGACAAAGCTTGGTTCCATGGAACCACCAAGCACAAATCATACTGTTGAGAGATTTGAAGTAGTATAACTAGGTGTGGTTATTAGTGAATATTCTCCCACTAATATACTGAGGGAGACTTAAGCACTAAAGCTGCCTTTGTGGCCAATAAGGAAATTGTTAAGCTGTAACTACCAGTTCATGTCCTTTCAAGTAACGGCATTTGGCTAATAGCCAACCAACCAGCTGAGCTAACCTTAATCTAGAACAACAGCTATCATGCTTATAAACCGATTAATGTTTAAGTATGACGAGATTGCTTGGTGTTTTGCCATGGTATTTAAACTGCCAAAAATGCTGTTTGAGTATTTTCCTCATGGGGGATGTCAAAGGTCACTGATGATAGACAGGTTTACCGTGAGTAATTGCCATTGGAAGGTTGTTCAAGAGGATCACGCTCTGGGTTACACCCTGCCCTCAACCATGACTGGGGTCAATGATACTCTGTGCTGTTCCTGTCTTGGCCAGCAGGTGGCCCCAGTGGGCTGCATCACATAAACACACGCTTGTTTTCTATCATTGTGGGGACCATCACAGACAACCTGACGCCGTCATCTAAACCTCACTTCCCTAACCTTAAACGGTAACGCCTAAACCATTTAATAAGGAACCCCAATTTTAACAATTTGAGGTTTTTACCTAAACCTTACCTCTGAGCCAGAAATCACATAAAACCCTGCAGGGATTCAGTTTTTCAGGTTTTAGTATCTTTGTAGTGACATCAGGTTCACATAGCTTTGGATCACAACACAAACAAGGACCACCTTTGGGCTGAGTTGAGATGAGCCTGGTTCCTCCCATGGACAATTTTTATGTCCCACACCCTGCCATTTCCTGTCTGCAGGAAGACACCAGGGCACTGCTCAGCAGGAAGGTACAGTTTCTCAGGTACTGCAAGAATTTGTCCAATGAGAACAGATATGTCTAAGTTTCTACATAGACACAGGCAACACTATTAAGACGCACACACAACGCCAGCTTCCAAACACAGATGTTTGCTGTTTGTGCAAGATGTTCTGCTTCCGTGCAACCCCACTGAACGTGACCCAGGTACTGTGTGAGGGAAAGCAACAGGAGGTGTGTGTGTGTTGTGAACACTAGGAGGCTGACAAAGCAAAGAAATGCAGGCGCTGCACCTTGCCTCGGGGAGCCAGCGATTGGCTGAAGGAGGGGGGGGGGGCCGTGTCTGGTGGAGGGTTGGTAGCTACGCCGTGGCCCCTCCCACATGTCTGAAGATGAACAGAGCAGCAAAAACGGTTTGATCGATGACTACAACGTATAGTGACATCAATGTGTCTTTTTCTGCTCCAAGACACAAACTGTGTGTGTGTGTGTGTGTGTTTCCGGGCCGGCTCTAAAACAGTGTGTGGGCAGTGACCTGCGGATCTTCCCAGTCTGTCCAAGGTGAAGCGAGCCGTAACAGTCCTTCACGACAGAACGCCGCCAGGTTCTACTTCCCATGACCACTAGCAACCATGTCAGCTGGGGACCCCGTCAGTCGGGATGGACACACTTATCTGGGTTAATCGCCAGCGGACACTGGTGTCACTCGGTGACAATCTGTCATGGCTAATGTGGAATTATGTGATTACGAGCCAATGAGCTATGAATTGGAACAGAGACGGTTTCTAAAATGGCCGACAGTTGATTTGTACATAATCTGCTCACGTTGGCGTACACTGATTTGTGGTGGCAGCCGTCGGCTTTACCGAACCCCAGCGAACACCGAAGGCTGGTGTGAGCAGCGATGACATCACATCCTCTAAAAAAAGGCAGACGAAAAATGGCCCACAGTCCTGTTTTACCCCAAAGCGGTAACCTCACACTCAAGACGCCACATCAGACCGAAAAGGGCCATTTCATGGCTTGCAAAGTGACATGCAGTTTCAAATGACATTCACACGCAACGGGCATTCGGAACGAACTGCAGAGGTAAAGACTAAGAGACTAGTTTAAAGATACTGACACTGCAACAGCCATTCCAGTAGCAAGCAGATTGGAATAGTTTAGAAAATACATGGTGTGTGAAAGTCTTGTGTTCCGATGTTCTGCATTGTGTTAGCGGCTCCATGGGCCCCAGAAGACATATGAAAGGTCCATTTAACTGTAGAACCTGGGGAAGTCGGGCGGCCCAGAACACTGTGCATTCAGGCCTCAGTCAATGGGTGACAGCCCGGACCCCCCCAGCTGAAATATGAATGCAGGATGATCCTGCTGACAGGGATGGGAGGAAAAAGGGGTCAAGAAACATCCATTTGAAAAAATGTCAAATAATGCTGGGAAGTATAAACCTCCAAAATAAATAAAAACATTGCCCTTATTGAATTGCAAAAATAACCAAACAGTTCTCACGCTCTTATATAATTTGGTTTGTAGCGCTGAGTGGTAGGGCTGTAATTCTGTTTTGGCAGGGATGATGGGGCTGCCCCCCCGTCCCAATCCTAACCCACTTGGCAACGGCCTGCAAGTTAACCCAACACCGTTCCTAACGTGGGGTGTGAGTGTGTGTGTGTGAGTGTGTGTGTGTGAGAGTGTGTGTGTGAGAGTGTGTGTGTGAGAGTGTGTGTGTGTGTGTGTGTGTGTGTGCAGACAGCTGGGAAGGGCTCAGATTCCTCTTGTTGATTTCCTCCACCGTCCTCCAGTGACCAGTGGACTGTTGATATGCATGACAGAAACAACGACAACTGGGCTGTGTTCTTTCTGGAAACATTTTGTGAAGGGATTGAAGGGGCGGGCTACCTCCCTGTTGGTCATGGGTCTGTCCATTCGCATTCTGCCACCTTGGCACTTGGCTGTTCTAGCTACATTTTGACTAGGACGTATCGGCACCAGCTACACATCCTACACGTGTGTTGTTTTTCCCCCATTAGTTCAAACAGTAAAGTGCATTCTGAGGTCAAGAGCAGCGCGAAGACCACCGGCTCGAATATCTGTCATTTGGTGAGATCGGTGACCCTAACAACTCATCCCCTGACATATTAATGCATGGTGAAACAGGTCGTCTGGAGGCTAACCAGAGGAGTGCAGTTCTCCAGACATTCAGGCTGAATAGTTTCCATCAACATTCGGACACTGCAGTATCTTCAGAGATTAAAAAAAAAAAAACAGTTGTACCACTATGACTCATTTCACAATGAGCACAAATTATACTTCCTTATCAGATTGTTTACTTAGGCTGAGTAACAAATTACACCGAATTCCATATAACGTCACTGGACGTGGTAAAAAAGTAGCATACTACACAGGGAGTAGGATAGCATCGATGACACGCACTTAGTGTCCAAGAAGAGATCACTAACCGTTCTTATCAACGGTCGCGGTCAAAATGTTCTGGGAAAGAAAGACGGGCTGCACTGGTTAATTGGTTAATTTAATCAGTCCACGTAGTCTTTTGCTGGAAATGGGGCCAAGATATGATGGGAACTAAACATTTGAGGGGGACAAGATACAATTAGCCAGGATGGCGTTAACAACAAGACAACTAGCGATCACTAGGCCCAGTGCTACTCATGCAGCGCCACACCACGGGCCTAAAACAAACACCAGAGCTTTGGGTTTCCAACATGAGGTTTCCAGGGACTCACATAAGTTTAAAGAACACTGCGTGGATGAAAACTGAATTTTATATTTAATGTTTCTGAGTTTTTTTTTGCATTGGAAAACACAAAGGGACCATGGGTTGGCTTCCTGTTTCAGTCTGTATGGTGTGACACACCCACTGCTTGGACATCTGTACTGGGCCAGGCGAGGAAGATCCAGGTTAATGGATGGCAGAGTAATGAAGATGATAACAGGAGTGATGTCATTCCCCGAGAGGCTGTCTGACTGTGGGTAATAAACAAAGCCAACTGTAGCAAATACGCACGCCATACCCTTCTCATGGCTATGGTTGACTCTCTGCCCACTCCCAGCCCGAGCAGTTCTCTTTCGCTTTCCATTCACTTCATTTGAAAGCCCTTTTTACATAAGCAATGGCTTTAGCAGCCAGCCAGCCCGGGTTTCGCTCGATGATCCTGTAGACGGCGTTCTTCTCAAGCGACCGAGGTAGTGTGGTGAGCATCACCAGCGTCCATTTAGTGTTGTCACCATGGCGACGCCAGCCCTTCGAGGAAACAAGTCCTTAAGAGAGAGGGTCACTTCCATATTCATACTCCTGGAGAATAATACTCCCCACAGCCTACATCCATAGACATCACCCTGATAATACACCAGGAACAGATGACAGCGGGGTTTCAATACAAAAGGCTTCGCAAGAAAGTGCAGAGACAACAGGAACTCCGACAACGTGACAAAGCTGCAAACCCCCTACCTGGTGGGTGTGTGTGTGTGTGTGTGTGTGTGTGTGTGTGTGTGTGTGTGTGTGTGTGTGTGTGTGTGTGTAAGGCCTAGGAGTGTAGCTAGCTGACGGCGATGCCGTTAATCAAGAGCGCACAGGATCACACACGGGCACAAACGCACGCTCGCAAAAAAAAAGAGAGAAAAGGAAAGCACCGAGAGAGAAAATCATCGGAGGAAGAAATCAACCTACTTTACATCCCCTCCACTTCCCTTTACACACCCACCCATCTCTCCCTGCAGTTCAGAGCTTATAATGGCACCGCCTGGGAGATGGAGGTGCAGAGGGAGCCACATTAAAGAGGAGGAGGCGCAGAGTCTCTGCCTACAGTAGTGTGGATTCTCTCAAACTCGTTTAGCTGAATCAGTGTGAGAGGAACAACGTCCTCACCCTCCTTCCCCAACATGAGCTGGTTGCTTAACGGGATATTTCATTTTCTCACATTAAAACCCATTTCCCACCTACTTCCAGCATCAAGCAGACAGCTTTTCCAGTCAAAGTCATAATTCTGTGTTCCTCGGTTGGGCTCAGTCAGTGTTGCTTAGCCAGTATTCACTTCACAATATTCGTGCTTGCATTACAAGCGCCAAGACAGACTAATGAAAATACCATTGATTTGATAAAAGAATGCAAATTAACCTGTGACACTAATGGTCAGTGAAATGTATTTCCCCTCGTCTAACACGGTAAAACAGAAGATCCCCAATTACAAAAGAATAACGAAAACTTCCTGATTCCTCAGGAAGTTGTGAAAATAACAGCAACTTCTCCCAGATAACACAGCTGTAAGCTCCGTTCTCATTCTCACCTGCTAATCGGCAGGTTAATCCTCTCGAATTGGCACCTGCACTTCTCTCTGCTAAGGACGGCAACACCCTAGCTAGCCAGTATGGGATTGTGTGCGCGTGTCTGCCTTTCAAAACAACCTGGGTTGTAGGGAGCTCCAAGAGCCACTGCCCCTCCAGGGGAGGCTACAAATGGCCACTGCCCAGGGGAGAGTGACCTCGGTCGGGTGTCAGAGAGGTTGTCCCCTCCCTGGGACCGTTACCCCGTGTAGTTCAGCTGGTTGGGTGCGGTGGTCGCTGTGACATGGGGGAGTGGGGAGGGGGACGTCGGCGTGATCCTTTGTCTGTCAAAGCAGGTTTCCAAGGAACCATTTGCACAAACACAGGGAGTTCTACACGCGGAAAGAGGCGTGTTCTTTCTGTTGTATAGAACATTTAGGTTGGCGGTGACATGGTGGGCGGGTCACCTTCACACGCCTGACACGCCCCCCTGACACAGTATGCGTGCGCGCACTTCCCAGCATTCGCCTGGACCCTCGTCAGTGCAGCGGTTGAGGGAGGTGTCGGAGGAACGGAGGGAATGAAACCGGTTGGGGGAATGACCTGCACTGTGGATCTGCGGCAGATGTGCACGTTTGGGGGGGGGGGGGTGAGACGTTGCCATGGTGTGACATACATGGAGGCGGCTGACATCCCAACGCCGGCGGGTCGGCTGGGGTCCCAACGCCGGCGGGTCGGCTGACATCCCAACGCCAGCGGGTCGGCTGGGGTCCCAACGCCGGCGGGTCTGTTTGTGCTAACTGGAGGGTCATTGGACAGCAACGTTCCAGACAGTTGAATTTGCTGATAGTGAGGGCGCCAGCCCACCGCCACGGGTTCTGGGGAGACTGGTGGCTACTGGGCTAATTCAGGGTCTTGTGTTGTCTGTTGTTGTGTGTTTACACAACATGTGATTAGGATGTTCTGCTTCAGGGAAGTCAGAGAGGACCTTCGCCAAGCTACTGGGCTTTCCTGTCCTAGCTCGTATTAAACCAGATGTTCTCAGGTATTAAAATGTATCGACTTTTATCAACGAATGCTTTCCTTTTTCAACCGAAGATGACTCCTTTACAGATCAAGAGACACTGACTGCAAGCTGGCGAAGTCCTAGGGCCCCTCTAAACCAGCCCCTCTGGCCAGTTGCAGATGGAGAGGTGGTGTTAACGTGGAGAGTCTCTGTCCTTACCGGTAATGTACATGTGTGACAGTGGGGGGTCTGTAGCCAAAGATCCAGGTCTGAATGTCCATGGGTCTGGCTTTGGGGTAGGCTATGGTCACATCCACCACCCACTGGAGACCTCTGGGTTTACTGCCTGTAGACACATGAAAAGGCACATGAATGGCAGTCTCCACATTATTTAACATTGTTTTTACCTGCATATTAGCCAAGGGGAATATTTTTATATTTGGGCCACTGCGGCGCCATTTCAGCACTAAACATTAAAATAGTCACATTATCGTCACACAAAACTGACATCTGTGGTATCTGTGCATTCAGTTATAAGGCAGTTCAATGAAGCCACACTAAAGAAACATTGCCCTTTTCTACAAATGTTACACACTGTCAGATTGTATTAGTGCTGAATGACTGACCAAGTATTTTCTTATTATAATTAAATAACAGATTTAACAGATGTCAGTTAAATTACTGGGACTCCATTTCAATCATTTCCTGTGAATGCAACGCACTGCTTCTCGTTAACCAGAGAAACCCTTCAATGAACAAACTTGAAATCGGGGACTTTAGGAAGATCTACGGTTTTATTAGGCAAATACTCGTCACAGTTGAAAACGTGCTCATTATCTACAACGACCATAATACATAGCGCTCTGGGACAGAGGAGGCCGCGTACACAGGAGATATTCAACTCCAGTCCTGTAGGGGCCGTATTAACAAATTATCTTCAGGCTAAAAGTAGCTCCTAAATTCTTGATTTAAGAGTAACTTAAAAAAATGGGCTTGTCAGTCCTAACTTTAGGACTCCTGAAGAGTATTTTACAAAGCGTTTTAGCGCTAAAACCAGCCCCTAAAAATGGCAAATGTTAGTAGTCAAGAGGACTCCTAAATCACTAAGACCAACTCGCAAACAAACCTCAAGGAGCTGCCGAGGAGAATCCGCCTCTTAATCAGGTTGACGTTTTAGAAACGTTTAATGACACTGAGCTTCGTCTCCTCACACCCGTATTACTGGACTTCCCACCCCTGGACTAGCGAACACTACTCCCATCTTGTTCCAGAAGGGGAGGGAAGGGGTGGGGACAGGTCCTCTTACTGTTTAAATTCAATCTAGTAAATGTTACAGGCAAGATTCAACACAGTGCCCCTTAATGTGTAGCTATGGAAAGTCTAATCTGTTGATTCTGTTCAAGTCTAGAGATGGAGTTTCCTTTCTATAACTCATTGATGCATTTTGTTTGCAGGCTACAAAGCAAACATTGCAGTCGACACTGTAAATATTGTTAAAGGAAACGAGGACCTGAAGGCGAGTTACCCTCCCTGACAGCTACAGAACCATGACTCCACCACTTGGATTTCCCTAGGAGTCCAGTGGGGCCCTAGACAGGTAACAGGGCGCTGTAGGGAACACGGCGCCACCAGGCCCAGAGAGCGCTGGCGGGAGGCGGTGCTGAGGTAATACAGCCCAGGTGATTATCTGAGGATAAACGTCGAGCCGTGGGCCTCTGATCTGTGACAAGGCAGCATTACACAGATGTGGCCTGTTCGGTCTGTGTTTTAAAATCTAAGACACCAGATGGAGACAGGATGGGGGAGGGGTTAACACAGATCAGAAGGCTCTTTTAGCCAGGAAATAAAAGGCAACATTGACATGGCTTCTGGTTACTGTGAACATGTTACCAGGTTTAGGACACAGTAAAGTTTAGGTGACACATGGAACAGCAATATTTTCTAAGGATGATGGATGATTGTGTCACTGTTTCAGTAATATATTTCGCCTGGCAGGACAGACCCATCTGTAGATTTGCCACAAACCACCTTCTGAGAGAACATTTTTTATTTGCAGCTAACAAAATACATATGGATGCATAAAATGTTAGCGTTGGACAGCCAGTAGGGGGCACAAACTCCCACCGGTCAAAAGATAAAAACCTAACCACAGGGACATTGCCCGGCATAGGGTGTAATTCCGGGAGAGATATCAAACAAGTGTCCTGACTATGAGGTCACAAAAGAACACGGGTCACCTATCGTAAGACAATGGATGTTAAACCAGGGATTCTGGCTACATAACCATTTTGCACTAAAGGTGTCATGTCGTGGGCCAGTGGCTTGATAAATTTCTGGACCACACATGATTAGAGCCGGAACGGTGAAACAAGGCGCTCCAATGTCTACAAGTTAAGGGCATGTGGATTCCTTCAGTTCAAACCAGAGAGACCCGCTGGCCAACAGAACAACCCACTTACGGGTGGGTCAGGTCGACTCTGGAAAAACATGCTTCCATAGGTAGCACCATCCACTATGGGCCGACAGAAAGCGGAGCCTGGAGTAGGCTCTGAATTGGGCCCGGTGCCAGGCTATCAGTACCTCCCTGTCCACCAGTGACAAACTGTACTGTAATAACAACACAGCCAGTCATTCAACACGACATCCGAGAAGCTCGGGCCGTCCGGCCTTCCAACTGGGTCCCTGTTCCCTAGGAAGGGCGCTACGTCAGACCAGACGCCATAGAGTAACAGGACACCAAATAGGGGACAAGGCTCCCATTTGGGATTGGCAGAAGGACAATGGCCCCCCTCGCTATAAGACTAGTCAGGCCACAGGCTTATCCAATCAGGAAGTCTCTTGGACACCACTTTTGGTGAGTCAGTGTAGGCAGTTATGGTAAGCAACGGAAAATATAAACTAGGTCAAAGCTGATCCCAGCACAGAGTGGGTCCAAACGGTTCACCAAAGAACTGCCCAATGAGTCACCCCCTTGTTGGCCAACAATCACCTTTGTACATCTATTTTATATGTTTTAATTGCACCGTTGGGTCAAAGTTCCCCGTATGGCCATATCAGCTGCTTAACTGCAGTCATCAGCTTGGGTGGCCGAGCTTCGGTTCAGTCACGGTAGCGGCCCAGACAGGCGAGGAGCAGGATGCACAGCAGACCCACGCGCTCCGGGCCGCTGTGTGGCACCGTCTTCACCCGGTGCTGACATGGCAGCGGCTTGGGGGGGGGGGTAACAGCACTCGCATTTACATGAAAACTCATTTCCTCCAAGTGCCACATTGTCTCCTGCGTGCCAGTCGGCAGGCAGAGAGAGACAGATGAAAACAGAAAGAGGCAGAGTGGGAGTAACAGAGAGCGTTGCCCAGAGCAGGGGGGGGGGATGGGTGAGGGGGATGAGGGCGGGGGATGAGGACGGGGGGGGTTGCCCACCACTCCTCCCAGGCCACGCTATCTAACAGGACAAGGTCTAACGCCTGAACCTCCATTCACCACTCCTCTCTGAGTCAACGTAACGGAGAGGGCATTCTTCTTCATTCAAAGACAACCGAGGACGGGGGAGTGTGTTGGGAGAGGACAGGCCTTTCAAGGCCACTCCAGAGTCAATGCAAACACTGCCTATCTGGACAACAAACTAAACCAACACAAAATGACTTGCTTTCAGTTGGCCTGCTCGCTAACATTAGGTTACCATTTAAATGTAATCGTTAATCGAATGGGCTTGTCGGTGCTAAAATAAAGCCAATATGATATGTAGCCCAAAACCTGCTGACGTCATGAACAGCCCTTCAAGCCCTGTTTAATTAAAACACGTTTTACAACAAGAAAGCCTGATGTGGACAGACTGACTAAACTAGGCTATAAGGAAGCGTTGACACAAAATAACGCTAAACACTGACTAGCTAGCAAAACACTCGTAATATTCAAAGTGCGGTTTGCGAACACTGTGGCTAGCCAAACAGAACGCTCTGCCCGGAGACCCTATGATACCCTGTCATGCCGAGGTTGCCGATGACCAAAAAACACAAACGCTCAAATTTCAACAGAAATATTTTTCAGCTGAAGAGGTACACATTCTTGCAGCGTATTTGGACACATGTTAATGGTGGTATGCTACAGCTAAGTTGTGAGTATTGGGTCTCTTATTGATGTAGACGCGTCGCTGCAGATTAGCCGCTCAGTCCTGCTGGCAGGAACCCTACTCCACGGGCACTAGGAAACCTCAAGAACCCATTTAAAATGGAGTTGGACCTACAGCCAGGGAACTCCAATTAGCCTGCGTCTGCACGTGTGAAAGCGGCTACTTTGTGAGTACGTGCGTCTGTTTCTGGAAGGTGTCAGAGTGCAGTCTTTGTGTCCTGAACTCAGCTGGCCAATAGGCGAGGTGTATTGATCGTCTGGGCTCTGGGTGGAAGCAGTGGACGGGAGGATCAGAACTCAATTAACTCCAACCCTCAAGGCTGATGAGTGGGGCGGTGGGGGTGTAAAGCATTTTCTTAATTGCTTAGATGCCTCCCTAATCTGTTTTGTGATCAGGGCTAGTCCCTAGACAGAGAAATGACTACCTAAAATGGCCGCCCAGGGGCCCATGGGACCATAGCTGAAATGCCTGGCTTCATACATGACTGACAGAGCAGTGGGGTGCCCACCTTTCATCCCACCCCCCCACATTAAAACCCACATGTGGATGTTAAGCCCCCAAATGAAATCATCACTAAAAAGCACGAGGAAACAACATCAGTTATTTTGGGGTTATGGGACTTGGAGTTGTCCATTTGATCTCATTACTATCCTACATAGGTTGCATGGTGGCACTTCTCGTATAGAAACATTTGTACGACTTTTCTGGCGTCCTGATAGTCAGATAATGTTTTCAGATAGTGAAGAGTTTGAAGCTACATCACCCACATTAAGGACCGCATTGAACAGGAAGTGAACAAGGCTGTGGGGTCATCCTGACAACTCTTCCAAGACACTTTTACATTTTAAATTTGCATCACTTCCTGAATTACAAGTGACCTCAGCTGGTTTAAAAATTGCAGACGTGATCCCTGGCGGCTGACCTGGTGGTAGAGCATTAGAAAAGGTGAACAGATGGTTCGGATCTACCTGTCTGGGACTGCAGTGGTGTGGAGGCACAGGATTAAATGCAAGGAGGCGAGGACAGGGGGTGGAGCCCCAGGATTAAAGGGGAGGGTGTAAAGACAAGGTGGAGCCCCAGGATTAAAGGGGAGGGCTTGAAGCTGGGACAGGCAGTGGAGCCACAGGATTAAAGGAGAATGTGAGGACAGGGTGCAGGGGGCGTTGCCCAAGAATTAAAAGGGAGGATGTGAAGACGGGGTGGAGCCAGACCGTTAACAGCGGTGATGACAGGTGCAGGGGGTGGAGCCAAAGGATTAAAAGGGAGATGAGGACAAAGGGTGGAGTCAAAAGATTAAAAGGGGAGGATGAGCCTGATGGAGACTCCACCCATTAGGGTCTCAGGCTGAGACATTGAAATGGTTTTACTTCTGCCGGTCGGATGTGACTCCATCAGGGACATTAGGAGATATCAAACAATCAAGTCCTGCCCAGTAGACTGCATTTAAAAACCATCCTCCGTGGTACAACAAGACATGTGGGCGTGTCTGTTACCCGTTACCCACCTGACTGGCCAGGGTATGCCATGCTGGCGTCATTTCCCAGGATGCCGTTTTCCTGCTGTGGCCCCAGGGTCTTCAGGATCACCTGGGTGGCACCCAGCCGCGGCAGCGTCACATGGGTCAGGTGAGGCAGCGAATTCTTCTTGGCAAACGCCTGGCTGGTTTCCCGTCGCTTACGCAGGAAGCCACCCTCGGGAAACAGCACAATCCACTTCCTGTCGCGGCTGTGGTAGTACCGGTCCAGGTGGTCTTTTAGGTAAATCAGCTGCTTGTCCCGGTAGGCTTTTCCCTGCGGGTTGAACAGGGGCACACAACGTCAGCCGTCTAC
This sequence comes from Esox niger, assembly GCA_016801105.1. Classification (NCBI taxonomy): domain Eukaryota; kingdom Metazoa; phylum Chordata; class Actinopteri; order Esociformes; family Esocidae; genus Esox; species Esox niger. The sequence goes on from JACXGJ010004716.1 coordinate 41,473, forward strand.
ACTAACATGAGCTCCCAAACTGAAACATACGAGAGCATCAACAGATTTAGGAACCCATTATAGTTTTTAATATTTAAACAGTTATTAACAATTGCAAGAAGTAAACTTTCAAGATCTAGATGTGGCTTGCAACCCTGTAGCTCATCGTAAAAATCCTTCAGATTTATTTTCCTAAGAAACAGTGACCCAAAATTTGTATTTAATGTAGCCCAGCTATACTACCACAATGTCAGATGGGGAGAGGGACACATTTAATTGGCCTTTATAGCCAAAGGTATTGCAAAAAGCATCATTCCTGAACAGCCTGCATTACTACTTCATGCTGGCGCACAGGCAGGGTGTGCTTCTAGACCTCCAGGTGCTGCCTGCGGGGTTAAAATCCATCGTACTATACATGAGTCACAAGCTCAGTTGACAGTGTACATTACAGTACATTATCGACGTGGTGCGAAGCCAAGCTACGGGAGAACAAAGCAACAGTAAACATGTCAAACCCCAAGAATCATGCCCTGCCCCCTCCCCTGTTACTATATAAATGTGGGATTTCCATGAATACACTCATCATTCACCAGAGGTCATTGAGGTTCTGACCCTGGGCAGCGACCCTGGGCAGCGACCCTGGGCAGCGACCCTGGGCAGCGACCCTGGGCAGCGACCCTGGGCAGCGACCCTGGGCAGCGACCCTGGGCAGCGACCAGGATTCTAACGTCATAACCCAACGAAACTGTCGTATTGCTATGCCTTGCTATGCAGAAACCGAACCACCAAATGTCACAGCACAAACACAACTCATTACTTTTGTGGAACTTGAATGTTTTTCAGTAGTTGTATACGCCAGATAGCCATATTGCCAAAATGCTGTTTCACCCAAACCGGCAGGCTGCGTTCGAGGCATCAAGCATTGCTTAGATACGCATGCAGACGGACTCGTGGACCACTCCCCGCTTTTCATTTCACACGGAGCGTCAATGTTTGGAGGAATTGAGCGTGAGTGGGATTAGTGCATTTCATTTGTCATACTACACAGCGTGTTTGGTGGAGATCTGTAACATGCATGACAGCCTCATTTTTGACTCAGTTCCAAGCCAATTTAAACACCCGGACCACTAACTTTCCGATTTAGGAAATGTTATCTCAAGAGCTTCCTTCGGGAGAGTTGGGGGTAGATATCCTTGCACGTAACACATTGTACAGTAAAGTTTTGACACTTCTTCATGTTGTGTGCTCAGGGTGGAAAATCCCCAAATCACCAGTATTCCCAGAAACGCTAGCTGTTGGCTTACAGACCTCTAGCCTATTCCCTCCCGATTCGCGGGATTCACCCAACCGGGTTTTCGGGAAAAAGCTGGTAATTTGGGTTGAGTAACAAATCACACTGTCTAGTGTCAAGCGCTGCATGACGTGCGTTAGCGTGGGTGTCAGCATTTGTGCTACTGCTGGCGCGAGAGGGCACCGCTAACAGGACAGATGCTCGGTGTGTGTGTGCGTGTGTGTGCGCGGTATTTGGGTGGAGGATGAAATGAATGCGAGCCAGGGGGCAGAAAGGCCAGAAGAGATTTGAGCTGCTGGGCCAGCAGGCAACTGGCAATGTAACTGAATCAGAGCGGCGCACTACGGCACCGGTCCTTATGTCAGAGTTCCCATCCAACGTCCTTCTCCCTCCCGGCCTCTCCGTCCGTGTGACTCTATCCTCGTCTCTGCTGGCTGGCTCGCCCCTGGGGGTCCGTTTGTCTGTCACCTGTATCTAAGTGTCAGTCTCACCTGGCGGATGAAGAAGTCCCCGTGGATGAGAGAAACCAGGCCAAAGTTGGTGTACTTGAAGACGTGGTCCATCAACCACATCATCTTCCGCACCACCTGAAGGAGACAAAGCAACAGAAAGCGTTCACACACCCACACATACTGACGGGGAAAATGATTTATCATACCCTGATCTTAACCTCAATCAACAAGGTAACGCTTATGCATAAACTTCACCAAACTCCCAACATCTTACCCTAAACCAAACCCGATGCCATGTTAGCGTCAAGCTGACTGCCTAGCTTGAAGAGCCAGTGGCCCATTCTGGCATCGTTCCCCAGGGGAATAGGAGGAGGATTGGGATAGAGCCGAGGGGGGGGGGGGGGGGAAACC
>JACXGJ010004717.1:0-43481 GCA_016801105.1 Esox niger
AATTGGGGAACCTACTTATGTTGAATGTTTGTGCACGTAGTTGTGGTTTATTTTGGTTGTTAGCCGTAGGCTATGTCACCCAGTCGTAAGTTTGCTTTAAGTTTGTTTGTTCCGTTTAATCTTCATTAAAGACATGGTGTACTACACTTACAGCCGTTCTGCCTCTGCCTATCTGTCCAAACCCCAAACTTGTGACAGTTTCTTGAAAATATATGTTCACATTGAATTTGATTCCAGCAACATGTTTCTAAAGAGTTGGTACAGGGGCAACAAAAGACTGGAAAAGTCTCACAACTAATTAGGTTCAGTGGCAACAAATCAGTAACATGACCGGTCATGATCAGTAACAGCATCCCTGAGAGCGTAAGTCTTTCAGAAGTAAAAGTGGGGAGAGGTTCACCACTATGTGAAAGACTGCGCAGGCAAATATGTCACATCCTGGCTACTCAATCTCATTTAAGATGGACTGAGGCAAAATGAGGAAAAATGTCCTCTGGTCTGACAAATCAAATTTAGATTTATTTTGGGGGAAATTACAGATGCCACATCCTCAGATCTAAAGAGGAGAGAGATCATCCAGTATGTTATCAGCACACAGTTCAAAAGCCAGCATTTAGAATGGTATGGGGGTGCATTAGGGCACATTGTGGGTGACTTGTGAAGGCACTATTCATGCTTAACAATATGTTCAGGTTTTGGAGCAAAGTATGTTGCCATCCAGATGTCTTTTTCAGGGAAGGCTTTGCTTATTTCAGCAAGACAATGCCAAACCACATTCTGTATGTATTACAGCAGAATGGCTTCGTAGTGAAAGAGCTAAACTGTCCTGCCTGCAGTCCAGACCTGTCACTGATTGAAAACATTTGGCAGATTATGAAACACGTTATAAATTATGTCTATATGTTATAAACATAATGTTATAAACAAATTATACATTTGTCCATAATGTTGATCAGTTGCAGGAACTTCTAATTAAATCCATTTTAACGCCATGTTGTTACATAATGAAATGTATAAATGTCCAAGGGGTTGAATCATTTTCAGATCCACCATTGGTGACTTCCAATATGACTAGCATATAACCCAAACTACAGTTAAACACATTGTGAATTCTGAGTACTCGTATTCTTTTTTTTCTTGTTTCTACAGCTACAGGAAAACATTTAGAGACCACTGAACCTTTTTATTTCCTTTCCAAAAAAGTTGAAAAGGATGGTTTTGGGTGAGGAACAGAAGGGTTCAAATTATGAGACCACTGCAAATTTTATGCTTCTGTTCCTCATTCAAAACCTTTCTTTTAATTTACATTTCATCTGGAGCTGTATATTCCAGCACTGGATTTGAAATCGTACAATGACTATGGGGTTAACGCACAGACTGTCAGATTTAATGTCAGGGTATTTTCATCCATATTGAATAAATCACATTTATGTTCCTGTTGCATGAGGAGTCTCATAAGGAGATTGATTATTGGTAGAATCACTCTATTTCTTTATCAGCTGAATAGTCAAGGTATAACGCCTGAAACACACCCTCCCAACCTCTCTTCTTTCTCAAGAATAATACATATTTTTAAACATTATTGCAGTAAGAATTTATTTTGAAAGAAATACACATAATATTTGAAGAAAGCTAGTATTCCTCAAAAACTACAAAAGCCTGATGAACGTACAAAAGCGGTGAAATTGACCTACTGTGTCTTTTGAGATTGACAGACACTTGTTTCTGGGTGCAGTGTACTGAAATCTCTGTAGGTTGGAATACATATTTTCTTTTTCTCACAGTCTCCCTTGCCCCAATAATTCACAGCTGTCAGCAACCGAAAGCTGTGTGTACACAGCTCTATAATCTCTGGTCAAATGAGCCATAAAGCACAGGAAGGGTTATGGTCTGATCAGTCAGCAGGGCTTTCTACTACTTCCACTTTTATACAATATTTGTTTTTAAATATAATCGTTATATCCAAGGCAAAATGGATTGCTGGTGAAATGTAAATGCACTCATATTTTTTTAGATGATAAATGATGAAGCAACATGACATTAGGGATGAGGTGTAGTACCTTCAGGGCAGTGTTTCTGTGTTTCTTGGTACCCATGGTAACACCAACGTAACAGGACTCCCTGAGCTGATCTCAACCTCCCTACAGGGTCTGTCTCTGTCAGTCTGTGTACCAGTAGATTCATCTTTCCCACAACCCCAAATCCACCTGTAGAAAATGATATGTCTTTCTGTGTTCTTCATCATTAATTGATCAATAAAATATTACTTACAGAGCACATCTCTTACATGGGATGTTTTTCAATGGGCATATCAATAAAGCAATTAAACTTAGGAAAGAAAATAACATGAAATTGCTAAAAAGTTGACAATATAAAATTGTTACAAATAAGTAACAATGGATCTGAGGGGCTAATGGATTAAAATAAAATAGCAGTATAGACAAAAAAGATATAGTTCAAAAGGTGCAAATAAATCCTTTCTTAAACATTCTTTAGTTTCTGAAGGCTTTAGGGTCCTCCAGCAAATTGTTCCTGAAACCAGATCTATTACTTCACACAATTCAATCTCATAGGTCACTGGAGATTCCCTTGCATTCACTGTGAAGTGTGGGACGTTATAAAGAAAGGTGTGTGCCTTCACAAAACATGTCCAATAAATGTATTTCTTTAAACAGATCACTCAAGTTTTAGAGACATCTCAAGGATGATCTAATGACACAGGATTCATTTGAGCTCAATTTGAAGCGTCATGGCAAAGGAGAATGCATGTACATAAAATATTTAAGTTTTTCATTTTCAATATTGTGTGTAGACTGAAAGCAAAGCCTAAAGGTTTCAAAACAAATATAGAATGCAAATTTAAAATACATTTTTCTTTTAATTTTAATTCAATATTGGGCACCCTTCATGAAATTGACAAAAACCTAAATTAGCTTTCAACCTAAATGCAAAAATTAAACAATACAAACAATTATATTTTGGGCTCAAACATAAGGGGGAGCTGAATACTTTCAATAAACACAGCATATCTAAAACACAAAACCTTTTATTGAGTAGTACAATATTTTCTACAAAACATACATGTGAAAAGTTTTGGCAACTCAAAAATAAATGTTCAAATAAAAAACAACCAAAATGGCATCTGTCATGAAATTCTATGCTTTTCAGTTGGTCTCAGTTTGATGCCTTTCATCTGTTCCTGTTTCCCTGGGGTATACATATGAGATCGCACACATGTAAAATCCCTTTGTTATCCATAACCATGGGTAAAACCAAAGAGCTGCCAGTTGATAGGAGACAGATGGTTGTTGACCCACACAAATCAAGTATAAATAAATAGATGAATATATAAAAAAGCACAGTCAGAGCAATAATCAAAACATACCAGAATTTCTAGAATAGTTGCAAAAATTTGACACATTTGCATATCGCCCCCATGCACGTTGAAAATGAATCGAAGGATCCCAGTTTCATAAGTGCACAGTTTAGTGGAATCTTGGGCTTAACAAATCTCAAAATCAACGGTTCGACACATCTCTCTATGTCATCTCCGTATCAAACTCTTTGAGAAGGTTGTAAGAACCTTCTCTGAGCCTCTTCCTTTACTGAGCCAATCCCACAAATTGCAGCATCTGAACTGTTCCAAGCGTAATTGTTTACATTAAATTGGAATCTTGTGTTTTTCATCAGATGAGACTTGAATGTTACTTTTTGAACACGTAAACCATCAGAATGTTGGGCGACAAAAGGGGACTGCATATACGACAATCCCCTGATACCCACAGTAAAATATGATGGGTTCTGATTGTTTTTGCTACTAGTGGGCCAGGGGCTCTTAAGAAATTCCAGTAAAAAACAGGATTTAATTTTGCCCAAAACTTGCTTGCCTCCGCTTAAAAATTTAGACTTGCCTGGTGGATAGACCTTTTAAAGAAAAAAAATACATACAACAAAAAAATTATACAACTAATAAAAAACAAAAATGGTTTAAGAACCTTAAAATCTATTTTTAACAATGGCCATCTCAGGTTCCAGACTAGAATCCAATTGAGAACCTGTGGTCTAAATTGAAGAGAGCAGCACACAAGCGCAAACCTAAGACTATAAAGGATCTTGAAATGGATCCCAAGATCCCTCCAAAAGTGTGAGAACCTGTTGGATTTTACAGAAAGAGGCTCAGCGCTGTTATCTACTCCAGGGGAGGCTTCACAATATATTAACTGAAGGAATACCAACACTTTTGAAACATATATTTTGCAGGATTTTCTTTACTATTCAGTAAAATGTTTTGTGTGTGAAGGATTATTGTGCTGTTATTTAAGTTATTTAAGCCCAAAACACGACTCATTGTTTGTGTTGTTTATTTTTGAGTGGGAGTGCATTGCAGTAATCAATGATAATCTACTAATAAAAGCATGCATTCATCTTGAAGTGTTGACTGAGCAGAAGTGGTGATGCACTATGGCAATATTTCTTGTAGGATAAAAGGCTAGTTTAGTCACATTTTGGATGTGGGCCTTAAAATGTAGCTCAGATTCTCAAATCACTGTACACCTTCTCTTGATGAGCCTTAACAAGATGGTACAAGTTTATTTATCTGACATTCTTTATCCAGAGCAGCTTACTAATATTGTGTGCATACATTACAGACTTACCTAAGGTTATTTTGCAGTAGCAGGGGACAAAGGTGGAATAATGAAACAATTAGAAGCTAGGGATGATTAGGTAGCCTTTATTGTATGAAGGGTGATATGGAAATGTAGCCTGGACACTGGGGTTAACTATCCCTACTCTTACACTTAAGCGCCATGGGATCTTAAGTGACTACTTACACACTCCTAAAACATCCCATCCAAAACATGTCATCCTATGCCGGGCAATGTTCCTTTCACTGCCCTGGGGCAGCACCAACTCTTCTTAGCTTCAGCTGTAAGCCGGAAGGGAGATCCAATGTGCTGCTGGGTGTGACATCCAATACAGTTCTTTGACCTCCACCATACCCTCAATGCCAAAAAATGAAATGTATGCTCTCCAATGGGAACCTACCTCAACCTGCTTGACCCCAAACATCCTTGAAATATATTTAGAGTATGTTAACATCTACAAATATACTGGTATATGGCTGGAGTGCTCACTCTCATTCCACATCCATATCAACAACCTTCAGTCTGAACTTAAATCCAGAATTGTTTTCTTGTTCTGCAGATAGGTATCGTTCGCTTACTGTCAAGTACACCCTTGTACGAATTACCATACTGCCAACTATGGCGTCATATTGGACATGCTTTCTCCTAAAAACATCTTCAATAAATTAGATGTAATTAAACACAGTGACATTTGCTTTTTCACCAGCGCCCCTTCAACACTTGGCCCATTACACTCTTGTCAACTTTCCTACATGTAGCCTACATCCACAACACCAGAGTCACTGACACCAAATTATTTACAAGTCAAGTCTTTTTAAGGAAATCCCCCCTCAGCCTCAACTCTCCAATAAAACCCAATCTCAAACATCAATTGGCCATCAAATTTCTCCATGGCCAAGTGCGGAAATTAATTCCTGAAATATTAAACATGATATGTTCATCATACCTCATTCTAAAAAAATACACTTTCATCTGATCATTGTGCCTTTTGCGTATTCAAATTTGATGTTTGTGTGTATTTCCATTGAACATATTGTCTATATGTTGTTTAGAATATAAATGGGGTTCAATGTGCTGTCCTGTTCTCTGGCAATTAAATGCATTTGATCCGCTTGTCAATGATAATAAGAACAAATAAAAGCGCAATATCAAGGACCATGTTTTTTTGTCTTTTGTTTGATTTTTCTGCCATTCAAATGTATTGTGAATAAAGGCGTGCAGGTACCTGACCATCATAGTGAAGTCATGAGATTGATTATGTTTGACAGTACATTATGTGGTTTAACCGCTATACAAGCAATGCAAGGCAGATGTCCTTAATACAAAGGTGAATCAGCCAGTTAATTGGCTTGTTTGGTTGCTGCTTTGCTTCCCAGATTCACTGGGTCCCATGGGTCTTTGGGGCAGTCATCTGAACCCCCTGTACTGCCCCACCTGGTGCACAAACATCCTGCTGGGCCCAATTACCTGGTAGTACAAGTCAGAGCAGAGCATTGTTGCTGGGATGCATTTGTCCTCTGATGATTACCCGATGCCAAAAGATTAACTCACACCAAATGGTAGATCTTAAAGCTGTTGGCCGTTACCATACAATGGTCTAGAGTCAAATAGTTGATTAAATGAAATAAGTTAATGTTCCTTATAGTGCTCGAGTAGTTAATCAGAAACATTACTTGTTTCTGATTCATTACTTGTTTTTAGCCGCTGGCCCTGTGTTGTTTGTTCCTGGTTTTATTTGAGGAAACATTTTGCTTAGTCATAGAATCTGATCAATGACATACACATCAACAGAATATATCTGAAATCAAAATTGAGAAGCAAAACAGGAATTGGTGAGGATATGTTTCAATATACCACATAGTAAAAAAAGAAAATAGTTGCTTAACCTGACACATATATATTATAGCACTATAAACTCTGTCAGTGTTACAGGTTTGTTCACACAGTCCCTTAACTCACCCATGACAGGTCCTCTTTTCTGTCAGTTCATTTTAGGACCACCAAATATATCTTTGGCATCATGATTGTTTTTCAGATTTACCTCCAATATTTACTGTACTGTTCAGGTCACCCTGGCCCTTTTGCTTAAGCTCAACACTAGTCAGGGCCACCTGGGTTTAATAAATCAACTAATTATGAAGCCCTTCAATCAAATGAGTGATTTACTTCAGTATGTTACATGCTGTAAATTACATTGCTGCTTAACATAATATGCAATGTATGAATATGTATGTATATACAAACCAAAATGGACTTTTGCCTCAACCTATTACTATTTTCTATAACTTTCATTGTGTTACATATTAGGAGTTATGTGAAGGTGTTATTTTTTACAGCACATCGTTTTTCTTTGTGGTCTTCAACACAAGCTCAGGTCAGGTGGGAAAAGGTAGGTTTGAGACCAGGAAGAGAAGCTGTGCCGGGTTAGGGCGTGGTTCTCGACTGTAAAGCTGATGTCATACATACAAGAACACATAGCGTGGTGGATATTCAGTAGTCTGGCTCGACCAATCACGTTGAAGGAGACACACCTGCTTGGTGCTTGGTGCAAGGTGATTGGTTACATTACAGAAAGACATTGGGGTAGGGCTTGTAGGTGTACATGTAAACCAAGCCCTTTACAAACTCAGACTCTTTGCATTAAGAGCTTAACCAGGTAACATCACCACTGCGCTGTGGCCTGTCAACGATGGACATCAACGAATGGACATCATCTCTGGCATCTGCCTTTTTGCTTCCCCACTACATCAACTGATCTCCTGAATCTCTGAAGTTTCTTTTTTCTGATCCAGGCATGCAAGAAATAATTTGTCCTTCGACAAAAGAAGGAAAGAGGTAAGAGGCAGAAAAGCCTATCCGGCATTGAGACCCGGCAACACAATGGTATCTCTTGTTATGGCTTCTGGCACTTTGACTGCTCAAATGAAGGATAGGTTGACTTAGAATTAAAATGTTTGAAGTATATTAAACTGTCCTCTTTTCATACACATATCTTAATTACTGCCTCATTAAAACTACTTTTATTCGATTATTTAGAAAAACTTTGTGAAAGAAATAACAGAAAATAATATTTTAATGACTTTAATTATTCAAATATTTTTCTGTATTGTTTGCAAAAAGATATTTCCTATGGGAAATAAATCAAGATATGAAGGGTGTTTGATAAATTGATCATACGCCTCTAAACCCATCAGATTTGAAACACCTGTCGTGTCACTTGAGGAAAGCCTCTCTCCCAGGTTTGTGCTCTAAACAGAGGACAATGGTGGTACAAAACAGGAAAACGTCTATTCTTTAACTAGACAAACCAGTTTAGGCACATCAGTCAAAACAGGAAAAGTTGTGTCAACAGTTTCTCAACAATACTATATGCAGGATAAACAGTTAATGATGGTCTCATGGAAGATTTCTGTTCATTTGCTGAACAGAGGTGGAGATCGTATGGCCTCTTCTTTTCTGTATGTAAACGGATTGCTTGTTTTCTCTAAGAAGATGTTTGAAAGGCTCTGGTCAGACTTGTCCTTACTTGTAAATTAACGCATTGCCCATTTCTCATTCAACTACCGTAAATCAATAGAAGTTAAGTACAGTACAGCATGTGGTTGTTATCGGCCCAAACTGATGTGAGAATTGTCTATAAATGCCTGGTTTTATATTTGTTAGTTTATAAATAACTGCCTTTTCTGTGTTATTTCATGACTTGCATAGGCCAGTTGTTAACACCAGCAAAAATGTATAATCAGTGTTGGGAAGATACAAGAGTTTGTACTTATCTATAACAACTGACGTCAACGGACACTCATACTGTCATTTTCCCTTGAGAGCGTTGCTGCTATGAGCTTTTATGATTTCCGACTGCGAATGTATGATACCTTTTGTGATGTGGCAGTGTGCCCAGCCTTGGATGTGTTAAAAACATATAAAGGTTTATTGGCGTTCACAGGTGAGAGGTCAAGCAAGTTCACAAATTGGTTTTGTGTGGTTAAGACCATGCAGCCATTTTGTAAGAATGACTAAGCAACCGGTTGAGTCCTTTGTTTCATTTCTGTTTGTTCAAGCATGCAAAACACTCAGGGTAGGCGGTGTCCATGCATATGTGGGATTACCAGTTTGGCTTCGAAGCGAAATAGAATCTTGAATACATTGCATGAAACTGAAGAGATTATGCCAGTGTAATTAGTTGCTTCCTTAATAAAGATGCTTTCATATTCTGATAAATATACTTACTCTTTTTTTCTCTCCCTCTTTTCCCTTTGAAGGCCTCTTGTCCTGGTCTGTCTGCATGCTGCCTGGCTGAGGACATGCTCAGCTCTCAGCCAGTCTGTGGGTTTTTCCTTTCATGGCGCCTTGAATAACCAGAATCAGACTGGATGTGGTTCTCTCTCGCTTGGGCTCCAGGGAGAAATTTGAGAAATGTTCCCCCCTTTTTCCCATTCTCCCTCCACAACTTTTTTTTAACATTCTTCCTTTACCACTCTATTCACAACGGTAAGATTACAGGTGCTGCTGTTTGATTTCCTTCTCAGTCCCCTCCCTTTTGTCCCCCCTCCTCCAACCTGGTAATCCCACAAAATTTGCATTATGTAATGTTTGCTTTACTTTTTTCAAAGCAAAACCATTTCTTTATCATTGTTCTAACAGCAATGAAGACTATACTTTCAATTTGAAGGAACAAATTAAAAACATATATTTAGCATGTAGATTAATAAATCTACATGAAAATAATTGTATTTTAGCATGTTTGAAAAACTACAAAGACCACAAGTGTCTAGTTTGCTGAAACCAATCGGACCATAGATAATATCTATGAATGGGGCAGCCTTTTCCTGACGTACATTTCCTGACACAGCTGAATATTCCCAAAATCCCATACAGAGAGAACATTCTCAAAGTACATCGTTACATACCTATTTCAATATATTGAGGCAAATATAAACAACTAATAGTAAAATTGCAGTGAATTTTGTAGTGTAGTTATCGGCAGTCACAGAGACCCAGCTAAACCTCTAAATGGACTCTATATGTAGCAGAGATTGTCTGTGTATAAAGTTAAGCTGAATGGGAACAAAATATCTTACAAAATGTTTAGCTGTATTGAGAGTGGCCCAAGGCAGTGGTAAAATAAGGATTTTTAGTGCAGTGACCATAGTCTGAAGACTTTTGGAAAAGTGGGTCCAATGCAGGAATACTGGGATTTGTGCGTAACGCAGGTTATATACTGGTGTGATGAGAGGTGTGATCTCCCATGACAGAGTCTGATCAGTCTAGATATGAAAGGCATCACATTTCTGAAGTCAGTCCAGCTATTCTTATATGATCTGCATAATACAGCAGCAGGTTGCTGTAGCTGTGGCCTGACTACAATGGCCCAGTAACGTGTATTGCTATTGGGTTAACGCTGATTGCATAACTTTTGTAAACCCACGGCCTTAAATTATAGTTTATGTCCTTGAGTCATAAAAAGACGTGTTTGGATACTTATTAACAGTGACTTGGCCTAGTGACAGTTGCACGACTGTAGACGCAAATATCAAAGAAATCAAATAGGGTTCTGCTGGAACCCAGTGCTTTTCTGGTTGTATCGTTTTCCCGCCTCTCCAAATTGTCCATCTCTGTGCCAGTCTTGAAAAGGGAATATTGACTTGGATGGTCATCATCATCTTACAAGGCGGTCTTGGATGTCATAACTCTCTCTAATACTGCCTGGTAATGATGATGATGACCCTCTGCAGGCATCATGGACATAAGCACAGAACATCCAATCACAATCTTGTATACCTGTAGAACTGTATTTTATCAACCCTTGATCCTGGATTATTTTGGAGTTGCTGGTTTGGGTCATGTTTTAAGCATTGTGTAGAACTAGATAAACTCTAAGATTTCATATAATATGATAAAGCTATGTGCTTTTGGTTTACCTTCCTCCTGGGGCTTTTAGGACACATCTTACCTGACAGTGCTGGGCTGTACACTGGTGTTCTAACACTGTCTGGTAATGATGTTTCCTGAGTGTGCCACAAACAACACCACAAACAAACAACAAATCAGGGTGAAACAGGAAGCATTCATACTTTGTCGGTTTTTGTTACTCTTTGTAAATATTTCTTAGTTAATGTTTTAGTCATGTGATTTGAATCCAGATCACATGATCTCCACTTCATAGTACATTAGATGAATAGGTCAGAGCCATCGTAGTGTAGTTCTTGTTAAGGGACAATACTGTACGTGAACAATAGGCTGATGGAACAACTGGCTGGAGGAAGAATCCAGAACAGGTGACACACACAAGTACTATAGTGTAATTGGATGAGGTAATAGTTTTAAACGTCGTCTGTGCTGCCACCTTCTGCCTACCCCCCCCCCCCCCCTTTGTGAAAGGTAGTTCCTCCCTGCCTCCAGCCCTTTGTGTAGATTTTCCACCCCACCCTGTAGTTAAAGAATACCACTGAAATGACTGTTGCAGTAGGAGCCACTTCCTTTTCCCCTCCCCCAGCCCTGAGCCATAGCTGGCTCGTGATTGGTCCAGCCCTACTGTACCTGCGTGGCATATTGTGCAGCTGACACCTGAGATCTGTGTGAGAAAAATAAACACAACGACCTCTGTGGCTCTGCGCCTCTGCTGCTCTCTCTCTCGCTCTGTCAAATTCAAATTAAGTGTGCTTTAGCTCTCTCTCCCATAAAGTGATAATAGTTTTTTTATTAATTACTCAATAGTACATAAGGTCAACCTACTAGGCTTTATTTATTTTATGTTAATCGACACAATTGCAATTCTGAATGTAAATCAACAGTGTTTCTGAAAGTAAATTAATGTTTCCACTAAATCTTGTCTTAAAGTCACATTGTGTATCCTCAAACAAGAACTTGAATGTACAAATCAGTGGAGAGGTGACAGATGTGTTTCTGAGGTGATGGTTGACAAGGGCTTTATTTCTAAGTTTTGTTTAATCTCACAAATATTGAATGACACATTTGTGTACTGATTCTGAGCTATCTGAAATTTTTGTTGAATGTCATAATTTATTTGCCTTATGCATGTCCATTCAAAGTAATTAAAATATTATCACCTTATGGCATTTAACTACAATTCTTGAAAATAAAACTTGCAAACTATAACTCTTGTTAAAGTAATTCAACTTCTGTATTACCTCTCATAGAGTTTTATTGTGTGTAGGGGGGTCTGACATATTTATGGTTTATTTAGTAAAGAGTCAATTAGGAAAGAAAGAGGTTTTTCTTAAGAGCACTGTGTGCACTTTAGACAGACTCTGAATCTGATAGACCACTCCCAGCAATTCGTTTGCTTCTATTTATCCTGGTATCTTGATGTATTGCTACAAAATATTCCAATTCTCTAACTTATTTCTGTCTTCTGTCTTTACAGCTTGTCTATCCACAAGCTGCTGTAGCTACAAAGACCCTTGCTACTTTATTCTGATGCTCCTCCTACCTAAACCTTGTAATTGTCGTCTTACCAGACAAGTTTAGATCTAGCTATTTCGTCTAATACTGTCTGGTAATGCCGTCCATTACAGGGTGTCTCATCGTTCTTCCTGTCAGTCTCTTGGACTACCTATACATATCCACTGGGATCGAGTCACATGTTGTTCTTTCCCCTAAATGGTGTAGCTCTTTTATTACAGGTTAAAGTGTTACATGATGCATTCATTTTTAATTTGTTAATAAAGATTATCAAATTAATTTCAGGTGTTTTGCACTTTTTATTACCATATTAGTTATCACACAGACACACACAGACACACACAGACACACACAGACACACACACAGACACAAACAGACACACACACAGACACACACACAGACACACACACAGACACACACACAGACACACACACAGACACACACAAACAGGATCATGTATTTATGCTGATGAAGTATGATTAAAAGAATATAAGTATTATACTGTCACACATGAAGCATTGAATAGGAGTCTCAAAATAAATGCAAATGATAGGAAGAATCGATACTCAGCAATTGTGTTTGTCAAGTGACATTATAGACTGGAATAGTCATCTCTTTTCCAGATGAGCCATGTTTATTCAATACCAAGCAAAATACAATATACACATTAAAACTTCACATCGTTTACACATCAAGAGGAATGACATGAAATGTAGAAAATTGATCTAGGTTTATAAATCCTAATATCGGGCTGTCAATGCTCTGTGACAGTGAAAATACAGAATTTGAATTCACAATCTGTTCAATAAATCAATAGTGGGGAGTGTGCATCATTGTAGTCCATTCACATTTTCATGAGATGGTAACAAACCGCTAAAAAGTTGTTTAAATAATAATCAATGAATTAAATGATTATGAAATGTATTTTAAGGTATAACCTATTTTAACATGCATGTCATGATCAGATATAATTTTATGATGTGTTATCAACAAATTGTTTTTTTGTCAGACTTCATTGGTCAAACTCTTTATAAAGTGTCTAACAAGTTAGCTACATCCATATCTAGAAAGTTAACTCCAGTCATCTCTCTCTTGCTTGGGCAAGTGCACCCACACATACAATGTAATTCAAGGACTGAGGGGAATGCCCATCGATATGAGGAACTAGTTTACTGCTCAGGTGACTTTTATCTGCTATGTGTGTGGACAAGGCTGACACCAATGCAGTATTGGATTAGTAGCTTATATTTCCCAATAATGCTAAACATTCTTGTACCCTTCACTATTTCTAAATTTTTCACCAAACCATTTTTAATCTTTTTAATTAGTGGTTGACCAAACTGTTCGTATACCTATTCAACAACTGGAACAACGATAACCAAAATACTTTTGTAACGTTCATTCAAAATACTGGGCGTGTTACTCCCTTTGACCCATATTAAAGAGCAGATGGTCTTTTAAGATTTTGCTATGCCCAGTTTGGCTCTGTTCACCTGCTTTCATTGGTAATTTAGCATGTGTTCTTACAAAGAGGGACTTACAGTAGTAATTGCATGTCGTCATACTGGCCCCCCTGGGAACTGAACCCAAAACCCTAGTGTTGCCAGAGTCATGGTCTACACAGGTAGGCAAAAACGTTAATGTGTTCTTTAAAAAATATATATTGATACGCAGTCAAAAATTACAGCTTATGGGTCATATTCGCTTTTAAACAGTAGTGTGACTTATAAAACAAAACCTGTGTTAAAATTAGATGAGCTCTAGGTTTCAAACTGTATCCAATTGCACTGAATTCAATTATTCAAATGGCAAAAAACACGTAAACAAAAAGATTCTGACAGTGGAGAAAGAAGGTAGGCCAGAAACCCAAAATTCATAATAGGACATGACGTCACGGATATATGCTATAACTAGTTCTTTGTAATATGTCTAAATTATAAAATACTGGAATTTCGTAATTTTGAAGATTCGCTTCTTGACCCAACTTTCTAAAAGGTATTTCGTGAGGGAAATAATTAACAACCACCTGACGCAGCATACCAAAAGGAATGCAATTAATAAACCGTCGGTTTGAGCGGGAGCTTGCCGCATTTGTATTCATAATGACCTAGGTCTAGTGAGCAACATAAAAAAACTTCCGGGTAACCAACATTTTGAATATTTCAAAATAAGAGGCTGACGTATTAGTAGAAAAGTGAATGTGTGTTAAAAATGTTTCCATGGTCAAACATTTAACCAATTCCAATTAGCCTACTGAATATGGAATACATAGAGCCTCATAGTGCAAATAATATTCTGTATGACTCAGTAAATGTATTGTAGAAAATACTGTGTGTAGGGTGTGTAGAGTTAGAATATGGTGTCAAATCATGGGGAACTGTGTTACATTAGCGAGGATGGGCATGCTATATTATATAGATTAATATATTTTTTTATTGACTCTAGACTTCATCACACCACCAGTGGCATCCCAGAATGATGCACTATGATTGGTCATTTCATGCCAGAGGCTGACTCCCCTCACGTAAAACAAATAAACTTAAAAGGAGATTATTGTGACAAATTAATTAACCCCTTCATAACATTATAATATTTTTCCTTCAGCACACATGACC
This sequence comes from Esox niger, assembly GCA_016801105.1. NCBI lineage: Eukaryota > Metazoa > Chordata > Actinopteri > Esociformes > Esocidae > Esox > Esox niger. The sequence continues at coordinate 14,685 of JACXGJ010004717.1, forward strand.
TGATGATTTGAAATTATATTTTGACTCCACACAGTCTTCTGAGTATTTTCTACAAAACTAACATTCACTGCGACATGTGAAATAGATTTTCTGCTATAAGGCAAGAAGTATCCAACATGTATTACAGGTTGAAGTGGGGTGGAAATATTTATAACACAATCCCTGTCCAGATCTCATGAGCACTAGCAAATTAACAAGCGTGACATAATAAAAAATTTGGGTGAGAAGCTCAGTCACCCGTGAGGAACTCGGAGGAGAGACGCTGCTCTTTTGCATCAAAAGGAGCCAGTTGAGGTGGTTTGGGCATCTGGTAAGGATGCCCCCAGGACGTCTCCCTAGGGAGGTGTTCCAGGCACGTCCAGCCTGGGAGGAGACCTCAGGGTGGGCCCAGGACTAGGGGGAGTGATTATATTTCGACACTGGCCTGGGAACGCCCCAGGATCCCCCCAGTCAAAGCTGGTAAATATAGCTCGGGAAAGGAAGTTTGAGGTCCCCTGCTGGAGCTGCTACCTCCTTACCTACCAGATAAGCGGATTGAAGATGATGAAGACATAATCAAAATATACATATTTTTACATATCACATTGATTTACTTGAGCTCTAACATTTTCTCAATTTGCTCCAACTTATATTATTTACCTTATTTGCTTTTGATGACATTTTTCCAAGTAGTTACAACGCAGCACAAAACATTGAGTTAATGTCAATCATATGCCGTTTTACAGCGCACTTTTATTTTGAAAGGACAATGCAAAATCGCTGCCGAATCTTTAATGTTGCCTGTTGACGCTAATTATTTCTGCCTTCTCGGTCTAAGTTATTGCTTCTGGTTTCTACTACAAAATAGCTGTGGACGGGTTTTAATTAATTGCCCGACGTTGAGGAACTTTTCTGATTCAGTTTTTTACTAATTTTTATGTACTCAACATGTCGGGAATACCACCAGATACCTGGCAGCCGCCAACAGTGAGCCTAGAAACAACGTAAGTAGTGCTAGTAGTAGCAAGCATGTTCTGCAGGTTTGTTAGCGCTCCCTGTTGCTAACGTACTTCTAGCTAGGTATGAAATCATTGTGTGATAAGTGCGTAAATCAGACACTTTACATTATTGTGAAAATGGGAAACTGGAATTTCAATTAAGCTTAAATTACACATTTTTCTATTTGAACAATACTACCACTGTATTGTATGTTTACGGCCTCTGACTTTTGAATGAAGAAATTAGCAACTGTTTTGCTAGCTAACAAGCAGTGTACTTGCTGTCCTGAGCAAGCGTTTCCCAATTCCAAATGCTACGTATTCTGTACATTGCATTTGCTAGTTTAGTGTCCTATAGCTTTTCACTTGTCAGTAAAATATGGCAATTGTCTAGATACTTAAAGGCAATGGTCCAAACCTCATATTCCTATGATAATATTTTCTAAATCTTTTATAGGTTTTACTCTAGTGGTAGAATGGCTGATATTAGAGTGACAAAAGCAATGGCCAGCCAACAGACGTATTCAGGAAATTGCATTTGAAGGCTTGCCTATATGAAGATGAATTTAAGAAATGAACCATTAAATATGTATATTGCATATAAGTTTCTATCCCCAATTAAAGGAGAATTTCACTAAACATTTTTGCAAGAAAACGTAAAATACTCACACTACTGAGAAAGACTTGCACCTCACTGTTAATAGACCCTGGTTCTTATTTTCAAAAATGATAGGTTACTAAATTTTAGGATATAATGTGTTAGAGACCCGAATGATTAATTCAGAACTTGCAGAATCATATGACTTGGTAAATTGTGATATATAACATTGTGTGAGTTGCATTGCTAAAGTGCATATTTTGGTACCTACATGGAAAATAAATGCTCTTAACGTTTGTTCCATGCCAGAATGGGTACATTTGTAGTGGAACTGTACTGGAGACATGCTCCTAAGACCTGCAAAAACTTCGCCGAGTTGGCAAGAAGAGGTTACTATAACAACACCAAGTTTCATCGTGTCATTAAGGACTTCATGGTGCAGGGAGGAGACCCTACAGGGACAGGTGAGACACAGTACAAGCCTTTTGTGCTCCTTCACCCTTTTCTAGAGTGGTGATACGTTACAGATTTTCCAGAGTCAGAAAAAAATATTCTCTAAACCAGAGATGTGAACTGGAGTCACACAAAATGGTCTGAAGTGTGACTCCAGTCACATTTTGCGACTTGAGTCTTGACTTGGTAAAAAGAGCAAACACCTGCAACGTGACTTTTACTTGATGCCAATGACTTGTGAATTAAATTGGACTTGAGTTGTATTATTTGAGGGACTTTAGATTTTCCCCGCACCTTCCTCTGATCTCTGTCGGCGTGCGATGTCCGGCACGAACTCAAAGACTTAGTGTTGTTCTCAATTCATATCCATTAGGTAAGGATGGGCGGGATAACAACAATTCTTCACTTTTCTCAATGACTGAGAACTTGATATCATGGACTCTAGCTGGGTTCTGAATAGTTACCTTTTGGTTTTGGGATGAGCAGGGAAATGACAGTAGTATGCAAAACTGAAATTACTGCTGCGATGGGCACAACGTCTAAGTTTGTGAGACTCCTTCAAAGACTGGTAAGAATGACATTACAGCGGTGCTGTGCCTATCCAGCTGGCAAACATGCGTTAATGGCAGAATGAGATACTGTTAAAATAACGTTAGTGAAATGGGAAGATGATTAGTTTAGCAACAGTCTGATTCATGGATAGTTATATAGTATGTTCCTCAATTCTGATTTACCAATGAGATTCCCATGGCATCTCCTAATTTCTTTAGTTAAGTATTTCTGGTAATATTCAAGTGACCACATAAATACTGGATAATATTAGGTTCCTCTGTGCTCGTTAAAACAAATTCCACAACAAAAATGTATTTGATCATCTCCATATAACTCAACTTTTCTTAAACCATTGACTTGAGAGCAAAAATGTGTGTCTTGGGACTTTACCCAATCTGAGCTGTGGACTTACATGATACATGGAACTTGACTTCAGACTTGAGGGTTAAGACTTGACGTATGTGACTTGGTCCCATGTCTGCACTAAACTCAATATGATGACAGTAAATCTGTTCATGACATGAAATTCTTACTCTCTGTAATCAATTACGCTTAATGCTTGTAGGTCGTGGCGGTGCCTCCATTTTTGGCAAACAGTTTGAAGATGAACTTCACCCTGAATTAAAATTCACAGGTAACTGATTTCTGAACAGTATACAATTCCAAAAAATGTGATGTTGTTGATGTTGCGCTCTACTACGTATTGCACTGTCTTCCATAGGTGCAGGGATCCTAGCTATGGCCAATGCTGGACCAGACACCAACGGAAGCCAGTTCTTCCTGACCCTAGGGCCTACTCAGTGGTTGGATGGGAAGCACAGTATCTTTGGGAGAGTGTGCCAAGGTATGGCAGTGGTCAACCGCATCGGCATGGTAGAGACAAACACTCAGGACAGACCTGCTGAAGACATCAAAATCCTCAGGACCACTGTGCCCAACTGAGACTCATACAAACAGTGGCTACTTTAGTATTTTTTTGTACAGTCATTTTGTAATAAAAAAGGCAGATTTTTTCTTGTTGTTTTTGTCTGAAATCGGTAAGCTGTCGTGTTCATTTTCGTTCACATTGTGTGACATGGTCATACGGTCACATGCCAAGATAGAGGAATAGGCTTTAGGGAGATTTGAGGCAGTTTGAATAACTTAAATGCATTTAATTCGTTCTTTTTGTGAATTCGTTGTTACGTATTGATGTATGGAAAAGTGTTGTTCCTGCAACTGAGAAAGGTGGCTGAGATATTGCTGTTGTTTGCATGCGTATAAAGACCCCACCTGAGCTCTCCGCCTTCTGCCTGTCTTATCTCTGAGGACAAGTACAGTATGTGCATTTTAGGTGTCACTATGACTTCAACAAGCTACCTCTGGAGGGAGACAGTGCAGCATTATTTAAGGAGACGGGTGACTGGTACACACTCGATTCATGTTCTACTTTTAAACAATAAGACGAGCATGAAATTCAAATGAGACCCTGTCTGTGTTAGGAGATAGTAACACCATATTGCACACATTCCATAACAACCTGGTAGCTTATGGAAATGCACCTTGCTACGTCAGGACTTACTGGGGGGGGTCTAAATTGCCACTACACTCTATTATCTTCACTCCCTCGACTTGGGGGTGGCTGTGCAAATGACAGGACTGCGTTAACGTGTCAAGGGGGTCATTTAGGATTCAGCCACTAGGACTTGATTGCTAGGTGTTCAAACAACAGCATTTCTTGATACCCAACCAGATTAGACAGTGGACTGGTGTTGACGGCGTACCTTACCCCCAGGGCTTTAAGCATATTATTGGTTGTGAAATGCAGTAGCCTCACTAATGTTAATTTTGGAATTTGTTGCATTGACACTATGTATGTTTTGGTTGTTTTCAATTAACTGAGTGTGTATTTGTCCTGTTGTAGGACTTGTTGCTGCAATTTTGTGTAACGAGCAACTAAAATTAAGTTCAGTCACTTAAAAATGTAATCAGTAAAAAGAGAAGTTCAACAATAATTGTGACTGGACATAACTGTTAGGTTGGCGAAAGATAGAGTGTTTTAGTTTAATCTTAGGTGCTCTTCCAAACAGTTTAAGGGTTATTCAAGTCCACTTGGCAACTGCCTTAGCAGGGAACTCATTGACACCTTTCTGTTGGACAGATTGCTAACATTTTGTGCCAATTTCAAATAGGGTCAAGTTCACAGAATCATTTTGTAACGTCTTAAAGGTTGCTTACATGCCCTTGTAAATCTGACCACGTTATTCAACCTGAATTTATTTTGTTGGCTGAACCACCGCTGAGTCATGTGTACACAACTGGGTCTAACCCACATCATGTGATGTTTTGCTGTCATGGTAGCAAGCACTTCTTTAAATAACTTTATTGATTGCATTTTCAGCTGGAGAAAGAGCTATGGGAAGATGAGCTACTGTGTAAATACTGTAAAGTATGGCTCGACGACATTAAGGTCGGGAGACTAACGGCCACTCCAAAACCACCTTTTTCTGCTGTAACCACTGGAGGGTCAACTTGGCCTTGTGCTTAGGGTCATTGTCATGCTGGAAAGTCCAAGAGCATCCCATGTGCAGCTTTCATGCAGATGAATGCAAATTGTCTGCCAGTATTTTCTGATAACATGCTGCATACATCTTGCCCTCAATCTTCACAAGATTTCCTCTGCCCTCTTTGCTCACACATCCCTAAAACATTAGTGAGCCACCACCATGCTTCACAGTGGGGATGGTATTCTATTCACTATAGGCCTTGTTGAATCTTCTCCAAACAGCACTTATGGTTGTGACCTAAGCTCTATTTTGGTCTCGTCACTCCAAATTACAGTGTGCCTGAAGCTGTGAGGTGTGTCCAGGTGTTGTCGGCATATTGCATCCAGGCTTTTTTGTGGCATTGGGGCAGTACAGGCTTCTTTCTGGCAACTTGACTTTGCAGCTCATTTTTGTTCAGGTATTGTTTTTTTGTGCTCCTTGAAACAATCACACAGTCTTTTTCCAGAGCAGCCTGTATTTCTTCTCAGGTTACCTGTGGAGTTTTCTTTGTATCCCCAACTCCTTTTTTTAAAATTTTGGTCTATCTGACCCTGGCTTTGTATAAAGAGATCCCCAAATGTTCCACTTAATAAGTGATTGAACAGTACTGACTCACATTTGCAAGGCTTTGGATCTTTTTTATATCCTTTTCCATCTTGATAAAGTTTCATTACCTTGTTAAGCAGGTCTTTTGACATTTATTTTCTACTCCCCATGGCTCAGTATCTAGCCTGCTCAGTGCATACAAGACAGCAAACAAACTCATTGACTATTTATACACTAATCACAATTTAAAAAACCACATGTGTGGAAAATTCACCCTTAATGGCCATTTTCACTTTTATTTTCATCTGTAACAAGGTCAAACATTCAAGGGCATGTAGACATTGATCAGTGCCGGGTTTCCCAAACCACTGATGGTAAGAAGGCCGTAAGTGCCTCCTTGTTTTACGAGTTTGTTTCCTGAAAGCATCGTTACTTAAATGTCACAACATCGCATGTTAATTAACGAGCACTCCGGACAACTCGTTAGTCCATCTTAACAGGCATTTTACTGTTTTTGTGAAATAGCAATAGAAATAGACAACTCTCAAAACAGTTTTAACTTAGACCAATCAATTTAGACATTTTAGCCTATAATAAGTGCATGAGTGGATGTGAATCCAATTGGGAACTGACGATAAAAAAAATGTACGCAAAACAACAAGTGATCAAAATGTACGTTCACGAGTCTGAAACCCCGCTTTGTAGGCTACTGTCTTTGGTGGATAGGTGCTGTTGCCTCTACCTTGTCAAGAATAACATTGATTTCTTCTGCTCTAATTGCTTGTTTTTTCGTGCGGTCCATTTGTTGATTGCTGTAACATATTCTATATAGCTACTGGAGGCACTGATTGGCTATTTGATGTCTTATGATCGATTTCCAGCGATAATATTTTGATTGGTTTAAGTCCTCCCCACTGGTAAGATATGTTTCGTCCAAACAAAATTTCACTACTTCTTCGAGTTTTACATTTTCTTACTGATGCCTCAGTAGTTCTAGAATACATCGCAGCGATATTATATCTTTCTGATAAGTAATCAAGCTCTATCGAAATACGATAAGCCATATGTAAAAACGTATTAATGGCCTAATTCCATTCCAAACAGCCGCAACGTGCAGTTACTATGAACTTTATATAGAGCGACGTACGTGAGAATATGGGAAATGGGTATAAAACCGCTGTAACATAGTCCATCTTAAAGTTATGTGCATCGTTAAACCGTCGTAAGTGCCACGTAATCGGGATACCGGGCCCAGGGCCATTTGGGTGATTTCTGTTGTCATGTTTTAAAAGGAGCCAAACAATTGATCATTTTTTTCCCCATATGATCACTATCCTTCAATACGTTTTTTTGCATGATCAGTCATTTTCAAAATCAATGCCAAAATTTCACAATTTCTGCCAGGGTATGCAAACTTATGAGCACAACTGTATGCTGTGTATTGTTACTATTCTCTTTTGGTAATAGGGTTACAATATTTTAATGTAAACTGTTAAAATGTTAAAGAATTTGTAGTAACAAAATCAAAACATTTGTTTATTACTAATGAGTTCAGTGGCTAAATGTTTACTGATGATAATTGCCAGTTCTATAAACCAAGTGCAAATTATTTTCCAGAGTTTTTCCTCACAACCCTGTTTTCAGATAAGTGAACATTTAGCTTTGGAAACATTGTTTGGGCTGTTCTCTGTCCCAAACTCACTCAGCAGAGACGTGTTGGATTAATCTTTTCAGTTGAATCAACACATTCTTTTATTGTCCACCAGACCAGACAGATGTGTTATGAAGCACTTTCCTTTGTCCCCAAGCAGAGGTCTGGATCAGATTTGAGGTGAAGTGGTCAATTTGAACTGAAGGCAGAACTTAGACTCAAATTCCAGTGTTGGAAAGTTATTTATGTTGACATTTTTCCTTCTACATTTGAGGATGAGTTCCACTCTCTCAAGTGACAGATATCAAATCCATGATACATAACCAAAGCTTGCATACTACCAGGAGGAATTGACAATGAAAAACATTTTATTTGTGTTTAATTACATAAAGATTATTAAACATACCTTATAAAACTATGAGTTCCAATACAACATTTGGTATGATGTCAAATAGATAATGAAATACAGTATGTCTATTTCCTGACTTTCTCAAAATACAAAAACTACAAGATATGAATATGATGTGTTTAAAATATCATAATACTAAGTTTCCAAAGACACAAAACTTGTTTTGCCCATTTATACATCTGATGGGCTCTGTTCACTTTGAAACAGACTTCATGAATGGCTTTGGGGAATGTAAGTAGAGTGCAGCACAATCCACTACTTTCTCTTGAACTTGAGAAAATTCAAGAGACTTCAGTATTACGATACAACACTAAAACAGAAACATCCATGCCTTTGATAGATTACATACCATATACTGAGTATAGTTGTGCTCAAACGTTTGCATACTCTTGGAGAATTGGTCATATTTGTAACATTTGTCAAGAAAGGAAGTATGCAGGCAAAACATTTCTTCAATGGTTAAAATCTTTCTTGGTCAACCTGACTTTGGCTTGGTGTTAAGAGATCCATGAATTTTCCACTTCTTAATAAGTGATTACAATATTGACTGGCATTTGTCATATCTTTTTATATCCTTTATCCTTCATATTTATAAAGTTCCATTACCTTGTTACACAGTTCTTTTCTCCTCCCCATGGCTCAGTATCTAGCCTGCTCAGTGCATCCACATAAGAGCTAACAAACTCATTGACTATTTATACACAGACACTAATTGCAATTTAAAAAGTCACCGGTGTAGGAAATTCAACTTTAATTGCCATTTTCACCTGTGTGTCACCTGTGTGTGTCATCTTGGGTGTCTGTAACAAGACCAAACATTCAAGGGTATGTTAACTTTTGATCAGAGCCATTTGGGTGATCTCTGTTATTATTATGATTTAAAAAGGAGCCAAACAACTACGTGATAATAAATGGCTTGATTTAATCACTCTCTTTAAAGTCATACTATCAAAATCAATGCCATAATTTCACAGTTTCTGCCAGGATATGCAAACTTATGAGCACAACTGTATGTGCACAGAGGATTTATATTCATTTACTAACAAACATGCTTAATAGAGATTCTCCATAGAAAGTAAACTTCCGTCATGGAGTAAATTTAATCCTGCTCTCTTAACTTGTCATTGAACTACATACGACATGGGTCCTAAATCGGCCTAGCGGACACTGGACCTGGGGTCCCAAGGCAGCCTGGCAATTGGAAACCATCTCACAGTGTCAAAGGGCAAAGAGGAGTAAGACACCTAATCCCCTCTTGCTTAGCCAGCAGTACATTCTGAGCCAAGGTGGGAGCCATACCATCAAATGCCCCAAGTCAACACAGCAATGAATAGTAGTGACAAGCAGTGAAAGCACTGCTGGAGCCCTGGCAGGTGAAATGGTTCAAAACGCAAACCAGCTTAAACGTGTTCCATTCTCAGGAGGTTTATTATTGTTTCACCAGCTTGCTAGGCAGAGGAAGATACTCGGGTTGTTGTCAAGAAACAGCAATTTCACCACCTTATAACTCAAACCTGTATAGAAAGATTTTGAAAACCCATTCTAACTAAATGCTTTGCCAGCAGTGTTTAATGTATTTATACATCTGAGAGAATACATTTCACGATTGTAAAAATAAATTTTAACCAAAGCAAGTAGTAACATAATTCTACTATCTGCTAGGAATGCCTGAGGCTTCAGTTCAATATGATGGAGAACGGCAAAATTCTCACCCTGTCTAGATGTGATTTTATCAGGGCCCAGCGCATGAAAAGCATGACTGTTGTGTGTGCTCTGGAAATGAGTCCCAATATAGTCTGTCCTACTGATTGACTGAAGGGAACTCAGCCAACTCTGACCTGTGACATGAAGTTCTGCATATACAGTCCAATGAAACCCTTGCACCTTCTTAAATAATGCACCATTTGCTTGGAAGATTTGTTTGGAAAAATGTAGTCCAAGGTGCCAATCATTTTGTCAATGCCAGTACCATTTTTTTTCTGAAAAGGATCTATTAGTGTCTGAATCAAAGACAAATGTTCTAAAATATTAAGAAATTTGGTGGTCAATATTTTTAAGTAAATGTTTTATAAAGCTCCAATAACTGTAAAACAAAAGAAAACCTCACAAAAATCTAAGGTCATCTGGTGAGTGTGCCCTCACATGTGGTGACAAATATTTTGTGAGTTATATATGGTCAAACAGGGCTGCATATGTAATATTAGGAAAGAGAGGAAAATAACATTTTTATTTTTTTTAACAATGTTGAATGGAAACTGGCCCAATCATGATAGTGGGACATGTTTTATCCCCAGTAGCACGATCCAGAGCACAGGGACGTATCATATCCTTCTTCATTATAGGAAGGTCATCTGCAGGCCGACAGATTTCTTTGAGGCGCTGGGGAAGCACACAGGTATTCACGCTAGTATGATTTGCTTCAAGAGTTCCTCAAATTATAACATAAACTGCTGTGCTGGATATTAAAGGCGGAGAATCTGACCAGGTTAATTCCCATTAGCTTCTACTAAATGTGTAAATATTAATGACTTGCATTTAATTTTGCCTTTTCAATTTAAACTTTAATCTCACCTATTGACTGCAATCATTCACAAATGATTCACGTCACATAATACCACTGACCTTGCAGAAAGACCCTTCGCCCCGGTAGAGTTTGTAGACCATGGTGATGGGGATGAGAGATAGGGAGGACATAGCTAGGAACCAGCCTAACGCGTAGGCCCACCACGGGTACACATAAGTGTTGTTGAACTTAAGAGGGCTGTACTTAAGCAGAGAGAATATAAAGGTTCCCTTGAAGAGAGTAAAGATATCATAAACAAGTTTCATTCTTGTTTCACTCTGCATTGTGTTGTTGCGTAATTACATGGTTTTGTAAGCATAACTGCACTTGTTTATTACTTCGGTTGTGTTTGTTAAGCTATATTACATCCATGGACGTAAGTGGAAAATTGTACAATTGGACTGAGTTAATACTCACTGTTCCAATAGTTGGGGTAATGTAGAGCAAACAGTATTTCAGCAGGGAGGAGGGCCTGTAGCCAATCATATCCTCAATGTTGTCACAGAAGCGTTCAGCACCTTGGACAGAGACAGAGATACTACAGGATAATCATGACTTTTTCCTTTAAGGCTTCTCCGTAAACATGAAAACACTCTGGTGAGGAGGCAAGCTTTTTAAATGTCCAGTAAATGTTGGCCTATAATAACATTGCAAGAGGACTTCATTCTTACCATATATCCATCCAACACTGAGTGACTGACATATGGACATGAGCAGCAGAGTGGCACCACTGCACACATAGTGATCAAACAGCTGGATGACATATAGGCCACCCTGAGGGGAAAACATTTACTGTCAAATCAATATTTACAAATGTTGTAATTGTACCAATAAAGGACTTAGATCAAAGGATTTGAGTTAACTCAACTCTATCTAAATGCTGTGTTACTATACATTTCTTTTGAGTATCAAATGGAATTCCCCCAAACTCTCGTCAGTACTTGTAAAAATGTCAGTTGTTTAAAAAGATTACTGTGTCCTTACAGTAATTATTCCATTATTAGAGTAATTAAATGTATTTAATATAGATCTTTGTAAGCAATCTCCAACAAAGGAGTAGTTGGTTAACCCTCTTTGCACGGCACAGCAGATTTCTTAACGAAAGCATTAGTCAGGGTATGTATGGAACATCAGTTTTTGAAATACAAATACATGGATTCTAACAACCACTGACAAATCTGTATCTACCACCTACCTTTTTGTTCAAGTATCATTGTATTGTGCTCCTTGAAAAAAATCACACCATCTTTTTACCTGTGGGTTTTTATTTGTATCCGGGAACAATTCTTCTGGCAGTTTTGACATAAATCTGTCTACCTGACCTTGGCTTGGTATCAAGAGATCCCCACATTTTCTAATTCTTAATAAGTGATTGAACAATACTGACTCACATTTGCAAGGCTTTGGATATCGTTTTCCATCTTTTTCCATTACCTTTTTACACAGGTCATCTGACAGTTCTTTTCTGCACCCCATTACTCAGTATCTAGCCTGATACTGAGTCATGGTTAGGTTTGGTAATATTGTTTGGGGTCCACCCAGGGATAGTGTGTGTGGAAAGCATTGGAGTGCCATTTGACCGGGTGGTGGTCTAAATTGTGATATGGCATGTTTTTCAGAAGATTGATTTGGAGTTGATCAGCCATGAACAAGCAGGCATTATCTGTCTGTAAACAGCATGTCTATATTAGCATTATCATCACTTCAACACAGTTTTTTTATGCGTACCACACCTACACCCCCACATTTACCCACCACACACCCGCAATCAAACCCCAAACTAAAATGGGCAGCACCGACCACAGCACCACGATCCGCAACTCAGGACAAATATATTAGGCTGCGAATCAGTATTGTCTGTATGCTTATCTCAATACTATGACCCAACAAGCAATTCTGAGATTGATTCCAGCGTCAAAAGTTATGTAATTAATTCCAGATTAATTCCACATGGTGTCCCAATCAAACTGTTTGCCCTTAAAAGCAAAATATACGTATTACAGTTCATACTGATCATTAACAGTTTGGTACTATTTTTGTAAATTCTTCAGACAAATGGAGTTGAAAGATATTTGATCAATAAAATATGCAATCGGTCAAATCATCTTTGAAGATGATATTTGCAAGGAGAGATCAATTAAATTGGTCTACATTTCTCAGTACAATCATTCCAATTAGGTTAAGTGGAGTTAGTTACAAGGTAACCTGTCCCCCTGTCCAGCAGCACGTTAGTTTCCTAGGATACATTGCCATTGAAACTAACCTGGCTGAAAAGTGAGATACCAGTTAGTCACAGTGGAACTCAGAGTTGACCAAAGTTGCCTTGCCAACTCATCTATTTTATACAAATCAAATATAGGACCTGTGTCTGTGACCTCTCACCTCGGTGACCATGATCAGTCCAACGAGGTAGCAGCAGCAGCAGAAGACGAGCAGCAGAATCTCCCTCCGGTAGCCCTTTCTGATGAGGTGTGGGTAGACATCCGTTACTGAGGTCATAAGGCTCTCAAGTCCAACAAACTAGGGTGCGTGAGAAAGAAAGCAATGTACAACGGGGTAGGGAGAGGGAAAGATGCAGCCCGAACATCCAGTCAGAGGAGGGGGTGGCAGTGTGTAGAGCTCTAACCTGTCCATCCACTCCTAACAGGACGATCATGGTGAAGAAGCAGACAGCCCAGAACTGAGGGCAGGGGAGCAAGGAGACAGCCTGGGGGTACACTATGAACACCAGCCCTGGACCTTCAGCAGAACCACAACAGTAAATATGTCTGCCCGCAGACAGGCTCATTTGAAAATAGACGTGTGCCCACGTCACCAAACAAATGCAAATGGGTCATGTCTTGTTGATGGTCAGAAAGCACATAGGTTGATCTGAAGGACAATAGGATGTCATGCAACAGCAAAGAAGCATAAAGATGGAGAAATTCAATTCTGACCTCATTATGTTATCAGCAGCCACAGACTTCCAGCTATAGGGCACGACATTGTTCAATGCACCAATAAGTCAGAACAGAACAGAGAACAATGTGAAGACAGTGGAGTCAGCGACATATTTCTGCCCCAGTAGATGTCCTTCAGAACCTCACCTGACTCGGCAACAACAGAGATGTCCACTCCCTGATCTTGAGCCATATAACCCAGTACGGAAAAGATTGCAAAACCGGACACGAAGCTAGTGCCACTGTTCAGCAAGCACAGGTAAAAGGAGTCCCTGTAAGCCACAAAACAGCAGGATTCAAAACATCATGCCAACATTGTCTTTAACGTGCACTGTTGTTATTGGGTATAGATTTAGATACAGTTTAGTAACTTGCAGGACAATTAAGGGAATGTTGTGCCCTAAGTTTTTTGATGCAGCTGATTGACTACTACTGTAAGATATTGTCCTTAATCACTGCTAGCAAGGCTAACCAGATGGCTAAAATTTACATTAGACATTTAATCAAGATGCTATCTGCTACTGTCGTTACTATTGGTTACGTATTTCAAGTTATACAAATGTTTCTTGTTCTGTTTATGGTGTTTGGATTTGGTGAATTGATAGTGTGATGTCAGACCAAATGTTTAATTTATAAATTATTGAAATGGAAATGTGAATGACTGTAAAACATTTTTTTATAGTATAACAGCATAGTCGTGCATAGCAAATACAGGTAATTCTATAGCCTATATCCAGACTTTGTGGCCCTAGATCATGTTGGTATTCTAAAAAAGCCAACTATGCTACAACTAGAACCCCAGAATAAAAATGCCTCTGCTTCTGTAATAATCAACAGGAATCTAAATAAATATATTGATATGCACCTTTTTGTGCTTTATTATGATTGTAAATTCTTTATCAACCCACACATTGAACCCTCACTTGTAGCAGTTGTTGTTGTATTTGTTGTAGCTTCCAAGAGAGGCCAGGTAGCCCAGGCATATGGCGTAAGAATAGAATATCTGGGTTCCTGCATCCATCCAAACCTTATAAATGAAAAAATAGGACCTAAGTTAAAAGAAGTAACAGTTGAAATCTATGCACACTGATTATATTGTACAAGAAAGGCTCAATTACAAGGGCTTGTTAGCACAGGACTAGGCTATCCAGAAAACTGCTGGCCCATCAACAGCAGATACTACCTGTGGATCAGCTAGACGTGTAATATTTGGGTATAAGTAGTAGAAGATGCCATCTTTAGCTCCTGGTAGGGTCACTCCTCGGATTAATAGCACCAATAGCATGATATAGGGGAAGGTGGCCGTGACGTAGGCTGCCTATAACACATCATAGCACACCTGTATTACCAGGTAAAAGGAATATTTTCCATTCTCATGTTACAATATTACAAAAAATCTGTCATACAACCACAGTTTGTATATGGATCTGCATACTGAACAATAAAGCATGTCTCGATTCAATAAAGCATGACGTAAGAAAATACATTGTTTTCCTATTATATGTGGTCAAAATAATCCTAAAAGTTAACAGAGTGGATATTTTTTATATGAATATGACTAATTAAAGATGTTTAGATTTTGCCTTGTGTTACATGTTAAAATGAAAGAGCTTTTTGATTTGCCTATTTGTTTGATATTAATACCGCTATGGTAGACAATGAAATTGAAATAATACTCTGAAATTGTGAAAGCCATATTAATGCTTTATGTGGGTGAGGTTGTTGTGGTTGGTGACAGACAAGGGTTGCCCTGCATCACTGCTGTTTAACCACCACTTGTGGTTGATAAAGTGCCTGTAAGCTTAATCATGCTGGCTGGCTGGTAAGTATAACCTACCCCACTGGTGAGTACATCCGAGATGGGAACATTCATGGTGGCTTTAAAAGAGAACTCCCATCCGTTTAACAGGCTTTTGAAATGTACTATTGTCGCACATCTTTTACTTAAAAAAATTTACTTACAAAATGTGGGGAACCCTTTTGTAAAACAACCTGACTAATGTTTTAGCACCACAGTACACTCATAAAATAAAAACTCATACCTTCCCTGTAGACTTCACTCCTTTCCAGATACAGAAGTAGCAGATGACCCAGGACAGCAGAAGACACAGAGCCAGCTCCCATCTAATACCGCCCAATGAATCAATACCCTTTGATAGCCGTAGAACTCGCCTTCTGTAGGGAAAGTTTCTTGGTACTGTAACAGCTTCATTCATGTGCAGAATCAACATGTGAATCTTGTATAACATCTACAAGAGTTTAAAAGATGAATAAAAAAAGGTATCTGAAAAACAGCAATTATTTTTGACTTACAGCCAAAACTCCACAACAGAAGACGACGTATTCACGAGAGGAACAGTCCAATTGCTAGAGGCATTATTGGTGCCAAATGTCACACAAGCGTCTGAAATACATTGACGTGTAATTGGGGCAGGTTGTAAAGTTGAACATAATATCAAGACCCATTCGATGTAATTGAGGTGATCGATGTAATATTGTAACAATACAAAAACATCAATGAAATTCTAAATGCCACGAGGAAGATTTATTTTCGTATACCTGTTGTACATAATAATAATAATAATTTAGTGCATTTGTAAAGCGCTTTTCATTTGAGGAATGATGTCAAAGTGCATGATTAAAAAAATACTGCATGGTCTTACAATTTTTTTAAAGAGTGCGTTTGAATATACTTCAATCAATCTGAGTAGATGGTTTTAAGAGGTGTGACAAGAGGAACTTTGATGTGGCAGTCTGTACCTATGCAATGTCAAAGGGATGAAAATGGTGTCAACCTACAGTAGATACCTTTAGACCTAAACTATTCTCAATATATTTTCTTCGGTGCAACCTCTCAGAGGATGTTAACATGATCTCCCCCATGGCCAGCGAACTGGACCACATGTATATTCAAGGCTTAAGCATACACACAGTGCCCTCCAAAATAGTTAGACCCCTAGATAACAATTATTTACAAAAGCTCTGAAAAAATCTTGTTGTTCTCATCAAGCAAGACTACTTAAGTGCATCCTATGAAAGTGTTGGTGTAAATTATTTTCTTTCAGTTGATACGAATCTAACATTTCAATACTTTGTGTCCATTTCATCCCACACATTTTACCAGGGCCATTTGAAGCAAAACAGCTTCATATCATCACATATGCAACACCATACTACACTACAGGTATTCGGTTATTTCCTGGGTGACAATCCCTCATTTAACATCAAACCCACCTCTGGTGATTGTGGCCAGAAAGCAATATTTTGACCCATCTGACCTATTAACCAGGTTCCAATTAAGTCTCCAATGATGATTAACAAATTCTAGAAAGTGACACTAAAAGTTAACACTTTTGACACAAGAATGGCCATCAACAGTCTTTTTTATTACTGGAAGGGCAGCAAACAGCCTTTCTTCTTTAACTACAATACTTCTGTAAAATCGTATTGTTAAAAACAGGTTCATGTTAACTGGCAGATATCAAACTAGTTGGATAGTTGTTCTTGATTATACCAATGTCATGCACATAGAAAACACACCAGCTGATTGCTTTAGCTAGCTTTTTATCTGGTTCATCTGTCAGTCTACTTAGAAAATTGTGTGGTGGCAAATGTGTGTTGCATTCACAGAAGAAGAGGGGAAAGCAGAAAGAGAGGTGAATGGAGAAGAGGAGGAATAAGAAGTGGAGGAAGAGGGAAATATGGAGGAAAAGCAGAACGTGTACAAAGTTAGAGAGCACACCAGATTCGTCTTTGTGTTTAGGGTGAATCCTAATTTGTTCAGTTTCTACATAGGGGAAAATATATACATTAGAAGTTACAAGAATGTAGTGCCAAATTTTAGAAGACTATGTGCTTTTTCAAGAAAAGTACATTTGTAATTGTAATTTGCTCTAGTTTTTTGTCTTTCAAAATATGATTGATTTAAAAAATCCTCAGTAATCTACAGTAACATTTATAGTTCTTCAGTTTTGTAAACATAGTCATGGTATTATATTTGTTGGTTATTGAGCACAAACTGCTCTTTCTATGTCCTGATACAACATCTCGATTGGTTTTAGGCATTGAACATTGAATTTATTTCTGATTAAGGCCGTGCTTCGTTGCAGCTCTCTATGGACTTGGGACAGTCCATCTTATCATAATACACATGATACTCAATGTTCAACCACTATATCTAAGCCGGAATCCTTACCGCTTGCAGGGACACACTCTCCACCATTCTAAAGCAAGGCCATCACAATAAACCGGCTAAACAGTGCTGGCCATTTACATTGCCATCTGCGGGACCCCTGAGCTCATCCGCGAGCAGGCTACAAACTCCGGCCTCACAATGATACAGCTCACTATAAGGTGCTTTACCAGATAATTATGATGGAAAACACATTATCTTCTTCAGCAATGAACTTGGAATCAATTAACTGCTTTGGTCACGTTCTGATCAACAGATTCTTCAAATTTCCAGATGGAGATTTGATCTAAAGTAGCAACCTTTTGGTTACTGGTCAGATGTTTTAACCACTAGTCCACCCTTGAGCCCATATACACAGAACATTACCAAGCATGACATAACGGAGGCTCTTATTGGGAAAGGCCACTACTTTACATACCTGTGTTCCAGGCATTGTTGCAGTTGGCCCATGGCAGGTCAGCAGTAAAGGATGAAAACAGGTAGAAGAAAGCCCAGGCCAGAATAACTATGTAGGTCATGCATACATATGTAGTGATCACCAGGGCAGCATAGCCCATTCCTGATGAAGACAAGAAGAGAAAGGTATGTCTCCCATAGCCGCTTATCAGTGTCTGATATGTTTAGCAGGGATTTTTGCCCACTTCAGGTCCTGCCCCAGCATCTCTATTGGATCAAGGTCAGGACTTTGACTTGGTGGTGTGCATTGTACAATGTCAAATGTGTTCAAATGGCTTAAAGTTATATTAGGGTTTTTCATCCATCCCTGTGGGGAACTGTTTGTTTGGTAGCCTAACTGTACCGCAGCAAAAGAAAACCTAGTTTTAAGTGCAGAAAATGTGCAGCAAGCCTCACCCTCAAACAGCGGGCAGATCTTCTTCCAGCAGATGATGCCCCCCTGGCTGGTGTATTGTCCCAAAGCAGTCTCCAAAATGAATAGGGGGATGCCACAGGTCACCAGGTACAGGATGTATGGGATAAAGAAAGCGCCTACAGGAGAGGCAGGACCGACACATCAGTGACGCTGACAGGGGGGGACAAACAACAAACGTTTATGACCTGTTTTATGAACAGTACCAGCATTGCTATTTATAAATGATTCCTAAACTAAAAAGAAATTCCCAGGCGCTGGGATTCCTGTCGGCGTCCCTGCATACAGTATAAGGCTTCCATATAAAATCCTTCATGCTAATCTATTTTCTAACGTGTTAACGAGTTCTGTTTCTGGGTGCTGAGACTAGTTGACACAGACCATACATCTGAACAATTCCATTTCTGGTTCTAGAGGCTCTCATAGTATACCCAGATTTGGTAATCACTTTGAAGTTGTGTATGAGAGCAGACTTCTGTCAAAACTGACCAGGTCACATCCCTGATATCTAAATCTAGTAACAACTAACAGTGGTGGTAAAGAAAGCAAGACATTCCATTTATTCTTTTAATCTGGTGGCCTTGGGCCATTCCTGTATGCTGGATGGCCCCCTCACAGAATTTGCGTGGGGTATATTGTGCAACAATTTTCTCTCACATCCAAACATTTTATTGAAAGATAAAAACAAATGGGAAACTTGGATGTGATAATAATTATAATACAGAACATGCCATATTATTAATAGCAACCTACACTCAGTGTTCATGAAATGGAATAGTGTAGATACAGCTGCGAATGTAAATCTTCACAACCCTTGTGTGCATCTTCAAATTGTGATGCCTTATAATCACATCTAATTAGGGATTCAATTTGAAGTAATGCACATTTACACCTCACGATTTTATTTTGTGGAAGGCCGTTGACATGTCTAACAGCTGCTACTTATTTTAATGAGTTTCCACCAAATTTGCTACTTAAAGTATATTATTTATATAAGTTATTTATTCTCAATACATTTGTTGGGAAATCATTGATGCATAGTAATATTATATCAGGAAAATAACACCTCTTGGAAAGCAAATCTGGAGTGCCTTTGGCATTTAAATGTGTAAAATATCCCTCAGAAATGTAAAAACATGAATGCAGGTTTTCCATTATTATTTTAAAGTGAAAATAATTATTGTTATTGTTGTTAGAAACATCCACTCTAAATAATCATTTGATTTGCAACAAAGCAATGTAGTTCTGCAAGACAATAAGGTAAAGAGATATCATTATTGCAATGTAGTATGTACTGAAGTTTTTATATACAGTTAATAACAAAATCTGTAATTTCATGCCTTATGAAGTGATGCCAATTTAGAACCCAAGTTGAAAATGTCTAACTACCATATGAATAATGAGATCTAGTAACAGTATTATTTAAAAAAAAGTTTTAGCTTGCAGACTGGTTAAATGTCATAATAGCTGTTATGAGAGACTGCATCAACATCTCAAATATATTTTTCTTAATTACACTACATTTTAAGAATTTTTTATGTTATAAATTATGTTTTCAAAGGATCCAAAGAAATGTAATCTCAACCTAAAGAAAGTCACCCTAAAGTCTTTCAGAGGTTTACAAATATAAGAACGTAACAAACAAACAAAAATATCGCTTGGTTGACTCACCCCCGCCATTCTTGTAACAAAGATAGGGAAATCTCCATACATTTCCAAGCCCAATAATAGCCCCAGCTACAGCTAGAATAAACTCCACTTTACTGTTCCAGTGGCCACGCTCATTGACCCTGTATTGGGTGTCCTGCACCAGTCCTTGGACAGCCTCATGCCTGCATACTGATTGAGGAGTTGCCATCCTGCCAGTGAAATGGAGAGAGGAGAGAGAGAGGGTCCAGAGGCATGTACCGCTGGTGTTTTCTGAGTTCCTGCCTGAAGATCTTTGGTTGGGGCAATTTTCTGCTGCTGGGGTTTTATGGATAGCAGGCCTGTCAAGATGCCAGGCACTTCTGTATAAAGGTGGACCGACATACATTCATTAGCTAGCACGTGATTGAGCTATTTGACTATAGAGTGCTGCTCTTTTAGTATGTGAACATGTCATTTGACACTCTCCACAAGTATGCCTACAGTACAGTGATCCTTTTAGCAAGACTTGAAGAGATTGTTTTTTCAGCAGAGGAACACGGAAAAACACATCTGATATTTCTTTAAGAGGATAGGTTATTCATTTTTGGTGTGACATTAAATAGGGTGATGGAAACTTTTTCAAAACTTCCTCTGTCCAGTGTCTGTGTTCTTTTGCCTATCTTAATATTATAATTTTATTGGGATATGGCTTTTTTTGCAACTCTTGACTAGAAGGTAAGCACCTCAGAGTCACCTCTTCCCTTTTGACATTAAAACTGGTGTTTCGCAGGTACAATTTAATGAAGCTGGCAGTTGAAGAACTGTGAGCCATCTATTTCTGAAACTGAATACAAATATATTTGTCCTCTTGCTCAGTTGTGCACCGGGGCCTCCCACTCCTCTTTCTATTCTGGTTTGAGCCAGTTTGCGCTGTTTTGTGAAGGAAGTAGTACACAGCGGTGTACGAAATCTTCAGTTTCTTTGCAATTTCTCGCATGGAATTGCGTTAATTTCTCAGAACAGGAATAGACTGACATGTTTCAGAAGAAATTTGTTATAGTGGTGGAGAAGACGGACCAGGCGCAGGCATGGGTAGCAGTTGGAGTACTTTTTAATATAAAACACAAAACAACAGAACAGAAAACACAGAGTACTGAGGCAAAACTACTAAATGAAAGTGAACACAAAGAAACACCACTCACCACATACATCTGACGACATGGAACAATGACTAACAACTGAGGGGAGCAGAGGAGAAACATTTAAACACATACTAATGGATTGATTGGGACCTGGTGTGAACAATGATTGACAAGACAAGACAAATGAATGGGACCGGGATGAGTTCATGACTGTTGGAAAGATTGAGAATGCGGGAGATGGCGGGGCAGTCCGTCACCTCACCATTACACTTAGATTTACAAACACAATGTGCCATTGGAACACAGGACTGATTGTGGGTGGTAATGTGCCTCAATAACACCTATGTATATATTCCAATAAAAATCTGACAAAAATCTAAAGGTTAACAGCTACAATAGTCATTTACAACAAAAACAATTTCTACACTGTTGTGTAGCTCTCACAAAATGGTGTGTGAAGCCTCAATTGATATGATTTTCAAAGCATTTTTGAAGCATTGCTTATGCAAACTTTAATAACACACGTTATCCTTTTCAAACAAAGCGAGTTAGGTAACATTTGACATAGGTGATTATGTCATATGTAAATTATGCACACAAAAAATCTCACGGCATGAAACGCCATAGACAATTTATAACAAATGTTATAGTGCTTCTGAACGTATTATGATGCCGTTATGAAGCGTTTAAAAGGTAAACATTTCAAGCATTTCAGTAAAGCAGGTGCACATTATGCTAGATGAGACATAGTAAAATTCCAAGTGAGGGTGGCGTCCCAGGCAACACACATACATAATCATACTAACGTTTAACATTAAGAGTTTTGTCATGTGTGCCCTGACAAGTTTAACACATGTTGCTTCAGTTGATGAGTGAAATTCCTATTTTCAGGTGAGATTGAACAATAAACTGTCTGGACTGTGAACCCCTGCAAGTTGCTTCAAAGATCTAGGCTGGGGTCCCAAACAGCAACCAATTTTTTTTATTTACTACATTATTTATACCTAGGGCATTGGATGCCATTTGGGACATATTGTGTGTAATACATCTTGGCAACTAGAAGACCAGATTTATGAAGTTGTTTTCCTCCTGTCTTATCAGTCTTATTCCATTAAAATCTCAGTTTTCAGGAGATCTTTCTAAATTCCTCACTGAAGCAAGAAGGCCCCGGAAGCCCGAAAAACTAAAGTAAAGGAAGCTACACAAGAAAAAATAAGATGTGCAGCCATACAATTACAAGGCAACACGTTCTCACAATGGTATTGCAGATGGCTGAATAACAATGTTACAGCCATCCTCAATATTGGATTGAGATGAATGACTATATACTGGAACCCAACCAGAGGGTGTCATTCACAAGCCAATGTCTCTTTTTGAATGGCACTTTTTGTGACCTTATTGGTGACTTTTGGAACTGAAATGCTTTGGTGAAAGGAGATATCCTGGTTTACTGATTTACTTTGTAAGCATACAACAATGACTATCGTCATGCTTGATGATTGATTATTGACTGATTGATTATTGCTTCTACTAAAATAATGTTAACTGGAACAACCATCTTAATAATATGTGGAAAATGTCAAAAGTCTGTTATTTTTGTTTGATTTATGTCTTCTAGCACAAGGTTAAAGTACTAATCTGTGGAAAACAAAAACACAGGTATTGAAATAAAATGAAATTCAGAAATGTAACTAACAATATAACAATCTGAGAAATAAAGACTCTAGTCTTAATGATGCAGTGTGAGAATTAAGGGAATAACAATATGTTTATTTGTAAATCTCCCATTTTGGGCTGGATGTGTAATTTGTTGTTTTATATGTGCATGAATAAAGAGGTTACACACTCCATGTCAGCTTCTTGTACTGCCTGAGATCAGTGGATTGTGTCCCTGACTGGAACTTTCTGCTAGATTTTGTCCTCCCCTTAGGTGATGGGCAGAGGTGACTGTGGGCTATATAATCGGCCTTGTCTCAGGGTTCTTGGAGGTTTGTTGATGTCCCTTAGTAGGACCAGTGCCTTTGGATGGTACTTCAGGGGTACCTGGCCTGATGGCTAGCATCTCCACCTGTGCAATTCCATGAATTTCCTCAATCAAACCTCCTCAATCAAATTCCTCCTTATCTGCTCCCTATCCTGGTCTCTCAGACTTAATTGCACTGTTGGCATTCCGACCTGGTTTTGTTACTGAGCTAGACAGTACTGACGGCTCCTGTCGCTGGCCATAGTTAAACTGTATGTTTTGACCCACTGGTCGTATGCAGAACTCTAAATGGAATTTGCTTTCATTATCTCCACCTGGCACAGACAAAAATGGTCTGGCCACTCCCCAATGCCTGAAAAATCATATTGCTTGCTCTTTTGAGAAATTAGGCTGAGTATACAGACGGCTCACAAATTAAAAGAAAAAATGATAAAAAGTGTCTTCACAAGGCGTTGGGGCATGACGAGCAGCCAAAATAATGTCAATGCGTCTTGGCATCAATTCTACAAGTCTCTTATTTGATATTTGAGATGGTGGTGGAGAACGATGTCTAACACATTGAAAAAATGAACCCTCTTTTGAAGTCGTGTCCCTCCTCCCATTTAATAATAATAATAATAATAATAATGTTATACAGTTAATTAGTCTGTATGTATAAGCACTTTCTGTTTGCATTCTGCATTATAAAATAAATTTGATTGACCTAATTGTTATTTCCAGTAATACACTAAATCTGGTTAATCATTGTGAGTTTTCAATAAACTTAGTAATTTCTTCCAATAATTTTTTGGGCTACTTTAAAACGGTTTTATTATCATACTGGACTCCTTCTTGATTGGGGAACTCACAAAATGCACCACAAGTGTCATGAATTGTGATCCATGATCTTTTGTTTAGCTCATATGCATGCTTTCTTCGTTATTTCAATGTTATATGAGTGCAATCTGTATCAATCTGTATGACGATGGGCCTATTGTGTCCAGCACAATACTACCTGTTAAGGTTTGGATGATGGGATGCCTTTACTTTTGGATACTCAGATTGAAGTCAAATGTTTGTAAATGCAGGGACTTGAAAAAGTATTCAAACCCCTGAGCAAAAGTTTTTGTTGCAATTTTGTCACATCTAGTGTGTCATTTTAAAACACTGCCCCTTTAATCAGTTGCTAGTGACATTGTTTTTATGCTGGTAAATATTTGTGTGTGGGAGGGGGTTTTGTCAGCAGAGTGGCAGGTGGAATCATTAGGTATCATCTTGATCTTCAATACAACCAGGAGAACTTTGGACAGGGACAGCTAAGGGTCTTTTGACCCTGGTACTCCTGAGGTCCTCCTGATGTCCTCCTAAGTTTAGACGGAGCAAGAGACAAGGAACATTTTGAGAGAGCATTCCTTCTATTTATAAGGATTGACAATGGAAAAGGAGAACTGACCCTACACCCCCAGCACAATAATATAGCGGGGTAAAACCTGGGGTCTGAAACACGGTTCACAAAGCGGACATTCTTTAATTCCCAGCAACTAAACCTGGTGCCCCTAAAGCCCTACAGGGCCGCTATCCTCACATAATAACCAGGAAATGAAAATATTACCTTGGATATTGGTGGAAAGCAATGTTTTATGCAGAGGCTTCACGAGCAGCTCAGTGGGATTTCACACTTGGATTGGAAAATATATTATACAAAAATACATGAGATATTTACATAACTTGGGGGGGGGGGGGTACGATTATGTAAGGATTACATCATGAACGGCACAATTTTGCTGAAAGGTCTGTGAGGCCCCTCCCAGTCTGTCTGCTGTGCTTTACTCTGGTTGTTCGGTTGTTGCAGGCCTTTGGACACAGCAGGGAGGGACCCATGGTAGGATTCGAGGGGGGGCCTTGTGAAGCGTGGTCACATCAACCACCTCTCTCTCTTCCCCGACTGGCAAGCTGACCTTCACTTCCTTCTGTATTTTGTTTGTGTGCCTCATACAACATCGCCACAACACATTTTCAACTCATCTATCCACGGCACACACCACTAATCTTACAGACGTCCAAACCCTACTGTAAATCTTATTTAAACCTCGTTTGAGTTTAATTAATCAATTATATTTCACATATCGGTTTTGTGGCCTTCCCTTTCTTTTATGAGTTCTGAGCCAGGTTGTAACGCTTTGCTTATAATATAGATATCTACAGTATTTTTATGTGGGTAATATATATACAGTGCCTTTGGAAATCATTCACCTTCACTTTCTCTACATTTTGTTGTGTTATGCAATACTTTTTATTCTGTGCATATCGCAGTAATCACAGCCTTGAGTCTTTCTAGATGTGCCTCTACCATGTTTACACATATGGCAATGGACCGTTTTCCAGATACTTCCTTGTAGATCCTCTCAATATCTAAGAGATTTGATGGGAAGCACAGGCTTAGTCTCCCCACAGATGTTTAATAGTTAGCGTTGTCTCAGTTGTATGCTTTGGGTCAGCGTGTTAAAGATAAATCATCAACACATCAACATCAGGTTTGGTTCAAAGTCCTTTCTATATTTTGCTCTCTTCATCTTTTCCAAAATCCTGAACAGGTTCCAATTCCCTGCTACTGAAAGGCATCCCCATTGCATTACAATCTCACCAACATGCTTCCCCTGAAGGAAAATATTAGCCATTTGATGAGCGCTATCTGTTTTTGTATTACACATTGCTGTTTATTTTTCATGAATCCAAAGGCATTCAGAATATACTACATACAGTTGCCTACAACACTTGTACATTGCTGTCTGACTAGGACTGGATATTTATCACATACCCTGTACTGCCATCTAGTGAACTCTGCGAATCAAGGTAAAACATTCCTTTTAAGCTTGGCTGATCAGGAATGAAGGAACAGACCATCTTGGTCAGTGTTCCTCAGCCCTGCTCCTGGGTGCCCCCCTGCCCTGCATGTTTTAATTCTCTCCCTGCTCTGTCAAACCTGATTCAAATGATCAGCTCATTATCAAGTCCTTCATGAGCTACATCAGGTATGTTAGGACAGGGTGAGATCTACAACCTGCAGGGCAGGTTGGTGTCCAGGAGCAGGGTTGAGAAACACTGACCTGGGGGAAATACAGGTGCCTAGTCTGTCTGAGCCCTGGGGTGTCACAGACAAAAACAGGAATACTTTTTTAGCCTCCAGTCAACATTCCCAAACCAATTTGAGTTGACTGCCTGAATTTAGTCAAATGTCGCTCTGCACACATATCCACAGCCTCTTAGGTTATGTGACACGATCTTAACTGCACATTTCTCAGCCTCCTTTCATTGAACCATAATTCTAATTGTCATACTTTATATATATATATATATATATATATATATATATATAAATGGCTATTACCCATGCTACTAACCATAATGTTAATATTATTCCTGCAGCTTGACCTTGAAACTTTGTGAGAGGACAACCAGCAGGGCCCAGTTCTGGGTCATCATTACTCATGGACAACCTGGCTGGCATAACTAGGATCTCTGGAGGGAAAAAGATGAAAAGTAAATGTAAGTGCACATAATTATATTTTTTCTGTCCTGAGGCCTTTTCACATCTCTTGAGGCCTTTACATCATAAAATCTGGGACAAAAGGGTAGTCCTCACCTAATTCTTGCATCATGCCAGTAGAAGTGTGATTCTATTGGCTGTGATTCTAATGGCTCCATTTAATTTTTCTTGTGTCCTAAAGGAATCTTAAGAGAATCTGAATCCTTGGAACATACCACAGGACTGCTTGGCCTGTTGACTCCTGGCTGTCCCTGTTCAAACTATGTTGCAGATGACTTTTGTTGGCCATGGATCTCAGTTATTATTGTAGCTTGTAAACATACCCAAAATAAGCTGTAACTGAATTCCCACAGCCACTGTTTGTTTAGCGATTAGATGATCATCTATAGAATTAAGTTACTTATTTGTTAACTTGGACCTGATAAATCTGTTGTGGTTCAAGTACAGTTAATAGATACATAATTCAATCTGTATTTCAACAGAGTTTTGGCAGGAAAGGGCAGCTGATGGTGTGCCCACTGTCTCTCAAAGCATATGTGTTAATGAACTGTGTTTTAAACATGTATGGCTGAAAATCACCATGGAAATTCACTACAGAAACACTATAACTCTGACTTGTCGAGAAGCCAATGTGTTTCATATATTTTGTCAGCTAGCTATCTGCTGATGATAAAAACAAACTAAAAAAAAAGGTTTTGCCATCGTAGAGGCGGGGCTGGGTCAAAGCAGGAGGCAGCGCTCCTCCAGAATTGTAGTCTTTTTGATTTAGAACATATTTTGACCATGTGAATTTATCAATATTTCTGCGGATTGGAACATCACTGCTATACATCACATTTCTCAATCAAACAAAGACAGCCGCGACTACCCAATAACAAAACCACTTGTGCGATCGCTATAACACAGAGGCTTTCTGAAATGAGACAAAACATGACAAATCCAATTCCTATGCTTCTCATTGCCAAATCACACTGACCTCTCAAGCATGATACAAGCCACCTTAGTGTCCCACTGGGTGAAATGTCCCTTTAAAGAAACTTAATTTTTACACTTAGTCAATGACTAACACTTACATACCTACATCTTGGAGTGTTGATCATTTGCCAGACAGTTTTTTGTGTTTTGTCTTCTTAATGGTGAGCCTTCTTTGGTCATTCATTGATCTAGCAGATCATTGGCCACTGATACAAACCAGTTGATTTTTTGCAAACCTATTGCTTTGACATGATTTATTCCGATTTATAACCCGGATGGTTTGAATCCTATATGCTGATGCGTGGTATATATATATATATATATATATATATATATATATATATATATATATATATATATATATATATATATATATATATATATTCCACAGGTATGACATCACTTCACTTTTTACTGCTTTGATTGAGTTCGTAACCAGTTTATAAGCACACTAAGGTCTTCTCTGGGTTTGTGATATATTGCCAATAAACCACGGCTAAGCGCTGTGTCTTGGCACTCCACGATGCACCGTGCCTAAGAACAGCTCTTAGTCGTGGTATATTGGCAATATAACACACTCCCTTGTGCCTCGTTACTAACGTATGTACCTCATGATAGCCAGATTTAATTTCCATTGACACATCTTTGGTCATAATGCTGTCAGACATGAGACTGCATATTCAAAACCTAAAATTTAGACTATACATTGACACCAGTCTTGTGCATGAAGCCAACAGTTTAAATACTTGTGGTACCCTAAAGTGGTACAGACTTTGTAAAACAATTTGCTGAAATTTTTAAATGGTCCATCCAATGTGGAGGAAAATACCCTCACAATAAACTTACAGTTCGTATCATTTTAAAGGGCTGGAATACAGAGCCAAAGAAAATCCTAATAATCTGTTACAGTTCAAATACTTTTGGAGTTAACTGTATGTCAATAATCTGTCTTAATAGCTTGTAAATATATTCAACAGCAGAAAAGCTATTGATACAACTCAGCTTGATTCAACGTATTAGAGAAAAAGAAAACGCACTAAACTGGAGAGAAACAATCAGATGGTATCAGGTAGGACTACAGATGGTGTCAGGTAGGACTATAGATGGTATCGGGTATGAGTACAGATGGTATCGGGTAGGACTACAGATGGTGTCAGGTAGGAGTACAGATGGTGTCAGGTAGGAGTACAGATGATGTCGGGTAGGACTACAGATGGTGTTGGGTAGGACGATAGATGGTATCGGGTAGGTCGATAGATGGTATCGGG
>JACXGJ010004718.1:0-43417 GCA_016801105.1 Esox niger
AAGGAAGATTAGTTGCTACCATTTCAGTGGCTAACGGGGATCTTAAAATATAATATTTGAGTAGGGACATGACTATAATTAACCAGGAGTATAGTTATTGAATCAATGTATCAATGTCATTCACGAATGAAAGAAAAAAGTATGTTGTTATGCCATGAAAGAAAAAATATGTTCTTATGCCATGAAAGAAAAAATATGTTCTTATGCCATGAAATGAAATAGCAGACTTGCTAGCAATTTCTCAATTCTTGACTATTCCAGTAAGTTAGTAGATACTTCTAAAGCCTATTACTGGTTAATACGCCGTTAAAACAGCCAGTGGCACACGCCATACTGTTCATAGACGCTATTTGTGGTGGTGGTAAACTTAGTAAGAAACGTTGGTCAGTTTAACTGTATCAGTTTCATTCAGACCCAAAGCATCAGGGTTGAACAAGAATGGTAGACAGCAAGCACTCCCATAATGTAGAGAACAGTCAACAGTTTCAACACCTGATCAGAGCTTGCTCCGGTATGCCTGGTGGTCTTTTTATAGGGCTGTATGACTGACAACAGTAAATTACAGGTGGTAAATGTTGTGATAGGTGACCACATGAACAATGATGTTCACCTAAAGCAGCATTGCGCGTATAAGACACCAGATGTAATCTTGCATAACCTAGTTGTGAAAGATGACACTATACACAACTTATCACACTATAAAGTGTGAACATAGAGTTAGAACAAAAGGTTGACTTTATTTTAGGAGCACTTGAAGGAAGACAATAAGATGATTTATGCTTGTAGGCGTAAGGAAGTGGGCATCCCATAGAGCAGTTTTGGATTTATTTAAAACAATGTTTTAAAAAACGCAATGCTGCATTCGTTTTTATTTTTGGCTCTTCATTTTTTGTAGATTTCACCTTCTTGATTCAGAATTTATGTAAATATTATTTCTTCATAATAGATATAAAATAATATAAATACTGCCTCTGTGACTGCTCAGTCATCTCCCGCCTTTCCTATCTCCCCAATGGTCACGAACTCATCCCGGTCTCCTTCGTTTGTCTTGTCCTCAATTGTCTCTCACACCAGGTCCCAATTAGGTCATCAGTATGTGTTTAAATGTTCTTCCTCTGCTCCCCTCATTTGTCAGTCATTGTTCCATGTCCCGATGTGTGTGGTGAGTTTAGTTTCATTGTGTTTGCTTTCAATTAGTAGTTTTCTGTTTCTTTGTGTTCTAATAAAGACCCCACTGACTGCCACACTTGCCTGCGCCTGGTCCGTATCTCCACAACATCACTGTCATGACAGCCTCTCTTTCGTGTGGTTCAGTGTGATTTGGGATCTCAAAAAAACGGTGATCATTACGAATGTGACATACACACCTAATTTTCCACTAGCGATGTATAAAGGTTACATGTGGAAGCATGGTAAGCGGTGGACTTAAATGTGTCTGAAGGCAGTGTCCCAGATATGGGAAACTCACAGAGACAGCTGTCTGACCGAAAGTGCTTTGCCTTCAGGGAAAAAATACAGTCACCTTTCATGTGGACCTTATGGATCATGCTGTCATGGATTTTCTGCCTGATGAAATGACTAATGGGAAAGAGCCAAGCAATGCAGGGTCTTGAATATCAGACTTGCGTCCGTGTACAGTACGTGACACGCTTTGCTCGGCTCAGTTGGATATTAAAATGACGGTCGCTATTGGGATTTCTATCAAGCACATGCAGCTAGTCTAAATGGGGGAATATCATTGCAATGAAGTCCAATTTTGCTGCTCCTGTAGTCAAACAATATTTAAGGTTACATTTGAGTTTCCTTTCTCAGCTGACTTTTAAAGAGCTATTGTAATGGACGGATTCGACGATGAAGCCAAGTACGTATTATCAGATAAAACTTGGAACGTGGCACCTACCTCATAGACATTGCTCAGTATCGTCACCCCACTCTAAATGATACATGATTAAAGCTAAAACAACACCTTGCAGCTCAGTGCTGGATTGAATTGTGTATGTAATCATGTTGTTTGTGTACTAAATTACAGCATGTACTATATTATGTTTTGTTATGATTTGGACCCCAGGAAGATTAGCTGCTACCATTTCAGTGGCTATCGGGGATCTTAATAAAATATAATAATATTAGTGGGGATATAAATATAATTAAAGCTGAGCAGAATTAAAGGCCACACAAGCCATGTAAACATTAGCTCATAGGTTGGCCACTTCAAGACGTTTACGTTCTTACTGGCCTAAAATTCCCTCCAGCATTTCACTTAAACTAGTCAATATGACGAGTAGGATTTCATTCACTGTAAATATGGAAAGCCTTCACAAACACGTGTTTTGCTTCCCCATACCACATACCTCCTTACCCATTTTGTAAAGAGATGAAGCAGGGAAATGGGTAATTTAAGATAAAGAGGACTCAGCTTGATTCAAATAATTCACAAACATTTACAGGCAGGCATTGAAAACGTCAGAGGTGTGGAGATGCAGCCACGACAAACAAAGGTGGCATCAAGGGGAAATTGTTCTGAACAAGGCTTGGGTTATCCCATCTGCCTTTCATAACGGTCATCTTTCTTCACCCCCCCTCCCCATCCCCACATAATTATGATCACCAGCTATTCACTGGCAGCTTAGGCAATCAGAGATGCAGGAGATATGTTCATGCAATGTCAAACCACCATAATGCACCTCTGCCCAGAATAGAACTCAGAAGGTTAGTGGCACGCTAAATGCCACGGAGGGAGACAGGTATTGTCGGCCTCTTCAATCAACTCTTATTTTTGAACGGCGTTGTAACGCCATTGCATAAAATGTATAATAGCACCTTACTCCCATCTTATGTAAACAGTGCCCTCTGGACGTATCGGGGTGGCGAAGCAATTTTCTATGTCTGATAGCAATAGGAAAGTGTGGACAAAACAATAACTGCATCTGTAAAATATGGTGGTGGTGGGTATGAGGCTTTGGTATGTATGGCTGCCACTGAAGCTATCTCACCTCTTTTCATTGGTGGTGTAACTGAACGCATTCACAAGTCTAAGTAAAAATGAATAACAAATTCCTCGAAACTCATTGGACAGTGCTTCATCGTACAGCAAATGTAACGTATGGAGAGTGCAGATAGGCACAGGCTGAACAGAGGACTTTAGGAAAGAAATTCAAAGAGAACAAAACAACGCATAGGTATGAACGTAACAAATGGGCATAATGCATACGATGACCAGTAAACACATGAGGGAAGTAAGCACTAAGGGATGGTAATCAGGAACAAAGGTGAGAGCAATGATGATGAGAAACAAGTGTCTGTGCTCTATCAGAGGGAGAGAGGGCATTGAATCACAGTGCCCTGGCAGGGCATGACGGCAAGACAGTGACCCGAATCATACTGCCATAGCAACTGATCACTGCAGACTGGAAACACCGCACAAGGGCTGCAGTTTTGGAGATGTTCTGACCCAGTCGTCTAGCCATCACAATTTGGCCCTTGTCAAAGTCACTTAGATCCTTATAATTGCCTTTTTATCCTGCTTCTAATTAACAAATGAATGAAATTACTATTTAAATTGTGGAATTAAACAATGGTAACAATGCAATACCAGAAACACTGACACTAAAGCCCCCAAGTATTCTACTTTCTTCTAATGTTCCTAAGTACTGCAGCTTAGTTGAGGCTTCACCTTTAGGTTAATATGTCAGCCAGCTATCCCCTGAAACCATAAACAAAGCATTCATCAACTCAACACTCAACAAACTCACTAAATCTACCTTGAGCAGCCTATCAAAGGTAAAGCAGATATTTCATTCTACTTTTAGACATTTCAGATTTCTACTGGATTCTTCTTGACTAGTCCAGTAATGGTGTCCACAGTTGAATGTGACATAGAATAACTTCAAGCAGAGCGGTCCATGAACAAGCATATTGGGAGCCTTTTGTAGTTTGCCACAGTTCCATGACAGATCCTGTCAATTCACATCTGTGGTGTGGCTCTGAAGGCACACGCACAAGAGAGACCGGTTCCCTCCCGACACACTATCAAAGAGACCATCCATCTGTGTCCCCAACAAACATCTGACTCAACCTGGGGCTTTGTAGAGCAGATGAGACTGTTCTCTGCAAATGAAAGGATAGGCTCTGAGCGTAGCAAAGGGATCCAGACCACAGCCAGTAATGGAGCTTCACGCACAACAAACGACTGCTAAGAGCAGGTGATGTTGTAATAGGAGAAATCACTTGTACCCTCCTTATCTAGTGCTGTGCCAATAAAACGATTTATTCTCAAATCGCAATTCATCTTTTCAATATTGTATCGATATTCTGATTTTTGGAATCGATGTTAATTTATCTATTATGCGCTTTTAAATAGTTGTAGCGTTCGCTGAACATGCGTGTTTCTTTTACAATAATTGTTTTGTATATATCACAAAATCTACCCGATAAAAAGACTGTAAATGTATTCCCATTGATGTCGTCATTAAAAAGAAACCAGAAAAGGGTATGCTCTCATTTGGCTTTTTTTTTATTAATCTCCTTAAATAAAAATGCAATCCTGTTATGATGACTTGATAGATAAGCACATCAGCTGTGGAGCTCGAATGGTTGCTTGCTCAGTCTAGTAATGGAAAGCGTTGCAGTAGCTGTGTAGCCGGCTGACTAATTGATTGTTTTCTCGCGTTTTTTACGATTTCGTTCAAATATAAAAAATGCCATTGCTAACTAGACAACACATTTTCATTTTTTTCTTCTGTCAGACTAAAGTTTTCTTCCCGCAAAAGTTTTGCTTGTGCAACAACCAGCTGTCACTTTCACTAGCTAGCCGAGAAGCCGTAATGCTGCGCTGTGCTGACGACGTCACTTGATCGCGATGATGTCCAGCATCTGCCAAGAGATGTACGCCACATACTTCTCCTTATCATTTATAAAAACTTGCATGTCTTCAGATTTGCCTTGTGCTTACTTTATTATGTTCACACATTATGATCAGCTGTACGGACCTAATTTGACTGCTGGCTTAATCTAGTTGCAATATATTGTTTTATGCAAACTTAGACATTAGTTTCTTCTTTTGATTGTTAATGGGAGAAAACAAATTATATTCTTCCAGGTGCCATTAATGTGCTGTCAAATTAAAGTTGACAACGTGCTCCTTAACACAAAGTTAACTTGTAATTGTAATTTGGTTTTAGTTTTGTGCTGTCTGTTTGTCAGAAATGTGTGAGGAAACAATTTATTTTGAGAATTTTCAGTAATCAACTGCAGCATTCTAAAATTATATAGGGGTCTAAAGGGTGTATACATTTTGTAGTTAGGGGTTCATTAGGAGTTGCTAATGGGGATTAGCTGAAGACTGCCCTTTCAAGTATATATCAAGTATGTAATATTGCCACGTCAAGATGTGCCATGCTAATAGACTCCTACCCAAAAAGACTGAGTGCTTTAATAAAATCAAAAGGTGCTTCAACAAAGTAGGGTTTAAGGGTGTGCACACCTTTGGTTATTGTGTGTTTTTTATTTTTCAATTGAATTGTTTATGTTATAGCTCACATTAAAGGTGGAAAAGGTTCTGACATCATTTATATTTGTTTCACTGTTTTACATCACAAACACCTGGCTTTATAGCAGGGGTGTGTAGACTTTTTATATCCACTGTATATCTTATCGTAAGGTACTTGCCAATACCCACACCTGTCCTCATCCTCTCAGTCCAACAATAATGTTTCAAAGCATTTTTGTTTTTAATACTTGGTTTTGATGTGTTTTATTTTCATTTGGTGCACAATATGTATTTAAGGATTTGAAGTGGAGAAACCCTCCAGCAGGAATAGAGAGCGAAGAAAAAATGAATTACCATTTCTGGTTATAGGGATTGTTTTGGGAGAGAGACACCATACTCAAAAACACTGTTAAACTTAATAGGACATTAGAAAGAGAACAAGTAAGCATTAACACACAACAGACTGTGCGTTGCGAAGGATTACCACACTTCTCAGCAGTTTGAGAAGGCACAAAGCAAAAGGCCTTTGTCAGTGTAGGCCTAGGGTAAGGCTTGGGTTTTAAACATTTAGCAGAGAAATCTAGCAATTGTTACAGGAAAAATAAATATGCGATTTACTGGTTTTCACAATGATGTAATTCCATGCTGTCTCAACAGCCAAACTCTTCATCAACAGTCTTAACTAGGCTACTTGGAATTTTAAATTGGTTGTGACAAAATAACAGCATTTATTGAGAGGAGTATTGGCCAATCTTTGTTTTGAATAAACAAAACTCAAATAGAAAAAATTCCAACTGCGATACAGTCTGAAAATAGCACACCTTGACAATGTTGATGGACCAGCTTCAACACAAGCCAGTTGAAATGTGAGCCCTTAAAATCACCCACCAACCAGTCCTTCATAACTCTAAATACTCCATCTGACATTGTGGCATAAGGGGGGGTAAATCCGCTCCTTGCCTCAGTAACTTTGCATCTATAGCGTTTCAGTGATGGAGATCATAAAAACTGGAGCAGGTATTAGCACTCATTGCCAAGGCCCGTATCTTTTTTTTATATTAGGCAGCAAGTGAACATTCTGTCCTCAAAGTTAATGTGTTAGAAGCAGGAAAATGGGCAAGCATAAGAATTTGAGTGACTTTGACAAGGGCCAAATTGAGATGGCTAGGTGACTGGGTCAGAACATGTGCAAAACTGCAGCCCTTGTGGGGTGTTCTCAGTCTGCAGTGGTCAGTACTTTTCAAAAGTGGTCCAAGGAAGGAAAAGTGGTGAATTGGCAACAGGGTCATGGGTTGCCAAGAATCATTGATGCATGTGAGGAGCGAAGGCTGGCCCGCGTGTTCCAATCCAACAGACAAGCTACTGTAGCTCAAATTGCTGAAATAGTTAATGCTGGTATCCATGGAAAGGTGTCAGAAGACACAGTACATTGCAGTGTGTTGCATATTGGGCTGCGTAGCCACAGACCAGTCAGAGTGCCCATGCTGACCCCTGTGACAACTGCCGAAAGGGCCTACAATTGGCATGTGAGCATCAGAACTGGACCACGGAGCAATGGAAGAAGGTGGCCTGGTCTGACGAATCACGTTTCCTTTTAACATCATGTGGATGGCCAGGTACATGTGTATCGCTTACCTGGAGAGCGCATGGCACCAGGATGCACTATGGGATGGAGTCAAGCCTGTGGAGGCAGTGTGATCCTTTGGGCAATGGTCTGCTGGGAAACCTTGAGTCCTGCCATTCATGTGGATGTTTCTTTGACACGTACCACCTACCAAAGCATTGTTGCAGACCATGTGCACCCTTTCATGGCAACGGTACTGCCTGATGGCATTGGCCTGTTTCAAGCAAAATGGTTCAGGATTGGTTTGAGGAACACAGCAATGAGTTCAAGGTGTTGACTTGGCCTCCAAATTCCCCAGATCTCAGTCCAATCGAGCATCTGTGGGATTTGCTGGACAAACAAGTCTGATTGATGGAGGCCCCACTTCTCAACTTACTTAAAGGATCTACTGCTAACGTCTTGGTGCCAGACCCCACAACACACCTTCAGAGGTCTAATGGAGTCCAGGCCTCTACGGGTCAGGGCTGTTTGGCAGCAAAACGGGGACCTACAGAATATTAGGCATGTGGTCATAATATTATTGCTGATCGGTGTATAATTGTCTCTGTATACAGCAATGATATGGTTTTTGGGTAATGTATTCCCCTTAGAATTTTGGTGTGGAGACAGTAATGATCAGTATAGGAGAATGTTTTTATGTCTATATTCTGACTCCAATATACTGTAAATATGTCATCAAAAGAAGCCTGAATAAGTCTAGCACAAGAGAGAGGACTCTTGGTGTCACGCTTTGTAAAATATTTTGGAAAAGAGTCTGTTAAATTCTATTACTCAAACTTTACTATTAATCCCAGATCAACAGTCTTTGCCATTTGGCAAATATTTACCTATACAGAAAAAGTACAATAGTGAAACTTATTGGTCAATTCATCCTTTTACTGGCCCAATAAAAAGACTAAACAGTCAAATGAATCCAGTGAATGTCATTGTCATGTTGTTGCTTTATCCGTCTTCCCACCGGTGGGCACCCTGGCAGTCTGAGGGGATGGGGCTACTTCGACCCACCGCCTCTTATGGTCCTTCCTCTGAGGAAGCAAATGGTCTGATTGATGGGAGATTAATATGTCCCACTGAGTTGCGACGCCAGACATTTCCCTTTCACAGTCTTCCAAAACACATCTCTTTCATTCCGCTACAATGACAAACCATAATTATGTTCATGAAGGAGAATCTCCCCCGGATTTTGCCTGCATGTTTCATTTACCTGAAATGTCATGATATCAATATTTTCCACATATGCCAAAACATTGAGACATATTCATAATTAAAATAATGTCACCCCCCATAGCATTCAATGCCTGACCAGAGAGTGTTTGTCCATGTCAAAGTATCACTGTCTTCACCTCTGCAGCTTGCCTTATTAATCCTAATGTAAAAATAAAAGCCAGAACACATTACCTAGTATACGAGTTTTGTCTCAGAAATGTGAAACAAGACCGATATCCATAGAGTCTAAGGGAACCTATTGCCAACACATTTAGTCTCAGGGATATTACCAGAACATAAAGTATGTGCTGATGTAAGCTTCCCCGTCATATTAGATATGACTGAACCTGGAGACGCTTTGATGACCAATTGGATTCCTGCCTGACATAGTGGAGCTGGTGTGTACACTACAGGCCTCTGTTTCCATCTAAATGATAAATCCTAGCAGGCACAGAGATTATGTTACCTTCTGAAATGATCCTTTCATTAATGTCAAGCTCAACATGGTTGATTCCGTTCAATAAGAAAGCCAAGGCCCCACATGTTTGTGACTATGAGGACGTTTATACTTCAGATTATTGATTTCATACCTGTCAAACATTTTGCTTTTTTATATGGTTTGGTGCTACAAATCATAATATTCAGAGTAAACCCATTTTTTCTGCTATAAAGCATATTCAAGCTATGTCTTTTGTAGAGAAGGAAAGATACTTTGATATTGAAATGTGCTTTTTTTGCTGCTCATCCATCAATCAATCACATTTATTTTATAAAGCCCTTTTTACATCAGCAGTTGTCACAAAGTGCTTTCACAAAAACAACCGGCCTCATGAACTTACCATTTTTGGGGGATTTATGATTTTATTTTGACATCCATTCATTAGCATCAAAAGCAGCAGCTTCTCATCCTGGGATCATTACAAAGGTGATGGAATACAGAGCATCAATAGATAAGTACATCACACATATAGTACATACTACATATTGCCCCTTGTAGGCTAATTTGCTCTCACACACACTCTGATCCCAGTTTGCTGTTTTAAATGGCTGTTCACCTGAGGAGTTTCAGTGTTTCTCAACAGAATTAAATTAAGCTCTCTATCCGGGCTTCATTGATTGGATGTGAACCACCTTGCCCATGTCTGCAATTGCATAGATCACAGCTGAGAAAACATACTTTTTATCCCTGGGTTTATGAAAGCATGCAGCAATGCACTATATCTCCAATTTCCTTATTTTTTTCAACAGTGACAGAGTTAGAAAGAGAATCACTTTGGAGAGTTCAAGATTCAACTTCAACCAGTCAGGCAGATTTAGCCAATCTTTAAGACAAGAAATATTAAGATGTCCTCCTGCACAAATTATCCAGTAGTCAGGCTGATTATGAAGCTGTCTTTCTGTATCTAGTGCTAATTCTTCCAATCTTGGAATGAGTTTGACGGATTCTATCCTTTGATTGATGGGAGGAGATATCCCATATATTGTGATTTATCGGCGTCCTTATACACAATTGTGGA
This sequence comes from Esox niger, assembly GCA_016801105.1. Taxonomy (NCBI): domain Eukaryota; kingdom Metazoa; phylum Chordata; class Actinopteri; order Esociformes; family Esocidae; genus Esox; species Esox niger. Next base: position 9,836 of record JACXGJ010004718.1, read on the forward strand.
TAAGTAGAACACATCAATCATTTTAACAGAAAAGAAGTGTTGATGAGCTCAGTTACGGTGGATAAGCACATTCTGACAGGCACATTCATATTGAGAGCATGGATCCAATCTGAGCTCCATTATCCTTACCCGTGCTGTTTTCATACTATGTTGTACATCCATTAGACATTATTTTCATTCAACACATTCTGAAGTCGATGGGAGGTGGTTGTCTACAAAAGTGTTTGGGACCTACATTTGAATCTTTTTTTGTGGTGGTGGCTGGTGGAGTTTTCATTTTGGAAATATTCTTACAAAGGTGTATGTTGTGATGCATAGTCATACTCTGTTGTGATATCATACTTTGTCTGTCTCTCACAGGGGCTTAAACCCATGGACCACAACGGGCTCTCGGATCCATACGTCAAACTACACCTGCTGCCTGGGGCCAGTAAGGTACGCCTGTCTTATTATACCAACATTAATTAACATGAGTGAGGTGCATTAATGCAGATGTAGTCATAGGTGGCATTTCAGACTGTATTATTGTAAATTAACAGACGCAGTTTTGCCATCGTGGAAGGCATTTCTTTGCAGGGCTAAACAAAAATACAGGAATAGCTTTTTTCTCATCGATTTTATAAGTATCAGAGACTCTACTAAAGGGATGAGTCAACATTCCCATATATGTTTTTGTTGGTCGTGGGAAAACACAGACGCTCCAGAATCTCCCGTGGCTATTAAAAATGCAGTATGTGTGAAGGTTGTGCAAATCATTTGTCATTGTGACACCAGTTATTTGGTGTCAGTTTCAGTTACATACCCTCAGCCAGTCATGGCTGTCATGTCAGAAAGGCGACAGCATAGATGTGGTCCTGTGACTAGAACAATGTTTAAGTGATTCACTTATGGACTATTGATACTGAGACATTTCTCATTTCAGATTATGTCTACAGTTATCAAATGGTTGCCTGCAAATTTTATCCAATGCGTATCATGTCCATTCAAATTAGACCCATTCTCTCCAAATCCTTAAAGTTCAGCCTAGCCTCATCTTCCATTCAGCGCTGAGCACTTACTTCATTATTAAACCCCAAGTACTCTTTTACTGTGACTTCATGTCAGGTCAAGGGCTTTAAATCCTTTAATCACATCCTTCTAGTGTTGCCTAGTACCTGCAGATCAAAACTCCAGCCCATAAATTAGGCTATAGTCCTCTTGTTGTGTGATGATCCATGAGCCATCTTGGTCTATTTGATCTAGCCTCCTCTCATGCCAACAAAACACAAGGCAGCTGCCAATACATTTTGTAAATCAGCCAGGCTAATCGCCAATTGTTAATTGACACCTTCATCTCTGAGTAGACCCTCAATGAGGCAATTATTAGGTCATTTACTAGGCGTGAACATCGGTGTATGGAATCTTTTTTGGGGGGTCTGAAATCACTTTACAAACATGGCAGCTGTGACGAGCACAGATGTTTTCGGCACCATTGTGAGGGTGTACATCAACTGGTCCAGACAGTGACACATGCACTTCGGTCGTGCAGCCAACTCCTGACTGCACATGCCCTCAAAAACATTGGGTTACACTGAGAAACACAGGATTCTGAACTTCCCTTCCCGTGCTGATCTCTCTTAAATCGGTCTGCAAACCTTTCAACTTGTGTTCCTTAACCACTGTATGGTTGCCATTTGAAAGGGTACGGGAGCTTTCTTTTCTCTTTTTATTCTTTTGAACCATTTGCCTCAGACACTGGTTTAGGAGCACCTTATTTAGACACAGTGTGCTGCTTTTCGTGTGGTGTTTCAGATATGAATTAGCTGCCGATTGAGAGGAAAGAAATCAGTAGACACTTTTTTCCTGTAACATTACTCAGCTGCAAATATTGCTGGTAGGTTATTGATTAAATGCAGCACAAGATGCTGCTCACTGTCCTTTAGTCACCATAAAACACAATGTCTTCTTGTTTTGTTGAACTCAACACTTTCCCCAGGCAGGTTTGAGCTACTGAAATCCACCGGGCAATGCTATTTTTCAACACACACCATTTCATGGAAATGTCTTGTTGCATTGACACCGTTTCATTTGAAAGAAACTTTTTCCGAACATTCCATGAAGAACTCAGTGCAGTACAAACGCAATCAGAATATTTACAAGTCAGCATGTCAGAACTAGAGTTTGTCAAAAGACAATTCACCTGATAAGATTTGTTACAACTCTGAAGATGAAACTATACTCTCCAGGTTTTTTGCCTTCAGCATTTAGTGATGGTAATGCATTGCAATGTTTTTTAGGTATTTGTGTGATGTTCTTTGTACATATCTTAGACCAGTGCTTTCATAAGCATTTCTAGCATTCTTACAAATCTTCTTTTTATATATGTTCATGTGACAGCTAACCATGTCAGACGAAAGGTTCGGGATGAAGGGTGAAAGGTGTAATTTCTCATTAAATATCCAGCCTCAACTGTATCACAAACTATTAGTGATCTGATGCAGCAGATGCAGACATCAATATAGCTGAACCCAGACCTACTTTCTCAGAGCAAGGGATGTAATGGCTTATGTAAAACTGTTGAATATGTGATTCATCGCTGTGGAATTCTATACTTACTGTTTCATCCTTCATCAACCCCAGTCAGGAGCCATACAATGGAACTACTGACTGTAGTGGCAACCAAACCCATATACACAGCATACACTAGGGACAACATGAGTTTTGTGGTTTTCCAAGTCACCTGCGATGACTAGTTCATACATTCAGGATGCTTTGATTGGTATTGGTGGGATTAGGTTTGTCAAATTTGGGGAAACTTTAAGTCAATGACATGCAGGTTTATCTCCCTTTTCATCTACACTGTTTGCTCTCTCTCAGGCCAATAAGCTACGCACCAAGACCCTGCGCAACACTCTCAACCCTGTCTGGAGTGAGACCCTGACCTACTATGGCATTACAGATGAGGATATGGTCCGCAAAACACTCAGGTAAACATATTCTCCCTCCATTTCATACCCTCTTTTCCCTGACATGCTCATTTTCACCTTGATTCACAGTGTTTGGAGTCATTTATGGGATAAAATCAAAAGAACTGAGCCAGATTCATAATTGGCACTAAGGCCAAGATTGTGAAAAGGTCTCCACATTTCATTAGGCACAAAAGGAATCTGAATAATTCCAGTGTTCAGTCTCCTTTTAATCTAGTTCTAATGGTGTCAACGGAAGCATCACATGCATAATGCTCTATTAAGTCAATGATGTGCAAAACAGACATTCATTCTTCAATGGAATGTGGATCCTCCTTTCTCCTCTGTGTCGCAGTGTTTGTCCAGTTAATGTGCTTTTCTGATCTGTTTCTGATAAGACTGTTCATTGTGGATATATACTGAATTATATGTGGTTATAATACTGCATGACACCAGAGTCAGATAGCAAATGACACATGGTCTATTTTGGGCATATCCTTTTACTGCGTAATTTTTCACAAGATAATATTATATTTTTATGTCCATTTTAGGGGCTGTACCTCAGCTCACTAACCTCTGCTGCTCCTGTAGTGACTTAGTTACCAGTGGATATCTGTTGAATCATCTACAGTTGTGCTCAAAAGTTTGCTTACCCTTGAAGAATTGGCAATATATGTACCATTTATAAATTGATGTTGACATCATGAATGAGCAGGCAAAATACGTCTTTTATTTCTGATGGGATTCACATTCAACTGAGGTCATAACAGAATGACACAATCCTAATACAAAACATGACAACAAAGAACATTTTTTACTGATGCTGTTCAAAAGTCTGCAGTCCTTAATACGGTGTATTGACCCCCTTAGCATCAATGACAGCGTGCAGTCTTTTGTAATAGTTGTCTATGAGGCCCAAAATTCGTTCAGTTCTTATTGCTGCCCATTTGTCTTGGCAAAATGCCTCCAGGACATGCAAAGTCTTTGGTCCTCTTGCATGTATCGCACGTTTGAGATCTCCCCAGAGTGGCTCGATGATATTATGGTCAGGAGACTGATGGCCACTCCAGAACCTTCACCTTTTTATGCTGTAACCACTGGAGGATTAACTTGGCCTTGTGCTTAGGGTCATTGTTGTGCTGGAATGTCCAAGAGCTTCCATACGCAGCTTTCGTGCTGAAGAATGCAAAAAGTCTTCCAGTATTTTCTGATAGCATGCTGCATTTATCTTGCCATAAATTTTCACAAGATTCTCCATGCCTTTAGAGATCACACACTCCCAACACATCAGTGAACCCCCACCATGCTTCACAGTGTGGATGTTGTTCGGTTCACTATAGGCCTCTCCAAACATAGCGTGTATGGTTCTGATCATAAAGCTCTATTTTGGTCTTGTCATTCCAAATTAGTGTGCCAGAAGATGTGAGGTGTGTCAACGTGTTGTTTGGCATATTATCACTGGGCATTGTTGTGGCATTGGTGCAGTAAAGGCTTCTTTCTGGTTACTCGACATGCAGCTCATTTTAGTTCAAGTTACGTTGTATTGTGCTCTTTGAAACAACCACTCCGCCTTTTTCCAGAGCAGCTTGTATTTCTCCTGAGGTTAACTGTTTTTTTTTTTGTATCCCGAACAATTCTTCTGGATGTTTTGGCTGATATCTTTCTAGGTCTACCTGACCTTGGCTTGGTTTCAAGAGATCCCTGAATTTTCCACTTCGTAATAAGTGATTGAATAGTACTGATTGGCATTTGCAAGGCTTTGGACATATTTTTACATCTTTATAAAGTTCCATTACCTTGTTACGCAGGTCTTTTGACGTTTTTATTCTACACCCATGACTCAGTATCTAGCCTGCTCAGTGCATCCGTGTGAGAGTTAACAAACTAATTTACTATTTATACATAGATGCTAATTGCAATAAAAAAAAAACACAGGTGTGAAAAATTCACATTTAATTGCCATTTTCACCTGTGTGTGTGTCATCATGTGTCTCTGTAACAAGTCCAAACATTCAACGGTATGTGAACTTTTGATCAGGGCCATTTGGGTGATTTCTGTTATTATTGTGATTTAAAAAGGAGCCAAGCAACTATGTTATAATAAGTGGTTTCATTTGATCACTATCCTTAAATACAATAATTTATTTTGCATAATTATTCATATTTTCTAAATCAATGCCAGAATTTCCCAATTTCCACCAGGATATGCAAACTTATGAGCACAACTTTTTTCTGTCTGTATTGTGCTGTGTTTTGTGTCATTTCATTTGGTTTTTATGTTCTCTATTTTTTGTTTTGTATATAGTGTTAATTTGTTCATTTGTATTTGTCATTTAAAGCATGACCATTTTTTATGGTTGAATAACAGAAAAACAGAGACAATAAAATACATTGTGATCCTGTACCTGAGAGGATTTTAGGCCAAATGTCTACGCAATAGAAGCTGTTTTGCTGAATCTTGTTTAAAAATCTACTTTGCCACTGACTCCAACCGTTTTTCTTTCCCGTGCTGTTTTCCATTCCTGGGTGCAGTTTTTTATGAGGGTTGACTTCCATGTATTCCAAATGTTATAAATCACTCAGAAGCTTAATTGTTGGAGTAAACCAACAGCTTAAGGTGACCCACAAGCATGGCATTTGCACACTCACAAGACAGGCATTTGCCCCTTGCCAGCTTGAAGTATGAACATACCAAAGGAGGCCCCAAGACATCACAATGGTGCATTGCAAGTGCCATTGCTGTTCATATAATCTCGCCAAGGAAATTGTTATTGAACCGCTTTGTAAAGAGTATGGTAAAATGTTGCCAAGTGGTGTGTGGATTTGTAAATAACAAAATATATTTTAAATGCTTGAAAAAAAACGTTTATTAAGTGACAATGAGGCTAGCTCTCTTTGGGTTTGAGCCAGTCCTAACTGGCCTGGGGTGTTTATATATCCAATATTTTACAGTGGGGGTCGTAAGTAGACCCAATCAAGAAATGTTGCGTACATTTTTCCCTAACAACCAAATAATCAAATAAGTCTTTGTTTGCATACACTTAAGTTAAACCATGTAATATGGTTATTTATATGACATGTATACTCCAACCAGGTCTATATGTCCTCTAAACTTCTCCTGTCCCTATCACTTTTAATATGGCATGTCAACATCAATACTCAGACGGCATTGCCTGAGGCTACCGATCTGTTTGCTACAGATCTGGGAACAGCCTAGATCAATGTACTTGGAGTTCCCTTGCACGCCCTGGGCCATTTCACCCAATGACTTAATCCATCCAATTGATTAGATGAGAGCCTCACATTCATTTTTTAAGTATTCCTGGATTTACTGCCGTGCATTTGAAGACTGTCAATTACTTTCTAATTTCCTTTTGAGGATGTAATGTTACTTTGTCAAGTAGAGCAGCAATAGACATCCTACATTGATAGATTAAGTGGCTGATGATACCATAATCACTTTGGCATAATACCATAATCAGCATTATTAATTCAAACACGGATCATTCCAGCAGGGCATAACTCGGGCAGTTAATGGAAGATTGTGGAGGTGATATTTTTGATAAGATCTGACCTTGTACACATAGACTTTTTTTGTTAGAGCCTTTTTTGTTTAATCAACTACATGTAATCAATTAATGAATCAATGTTAAAATACACTGAAATTAAGAAATACTGACTACTAGCCACTGTGGTACTGCACTGGATTCAACAGGTTCGGCAATAGAATGTAGCCCTTTATTTGCCTAATGTTTTTGGGCAATGATTTCATTGTTCTATATGATGCTTGTAGTACATTTGCAAGTAGACAGAGCAGTTATGTATAGCATTTGACATAGCCATCATTGGAAATACATGATATGGCCAAAAGTATTTGGATACCTGATCATCAAACACTATATGAGCTTGTTGGAAATCCCATTCCAAAACCATGGGCCTCAATATGGAGTTGTCCTCCCTTTGCAACTATAACAGCCGTCACCCTTCTGGGAAGGATGTCTCTGTGGGAATTTGTGCCCATTCAGCCAAAATACCATTTGTGTGGTCAGGCACTGATGCGTGGCTCGCATTTGCTGTTCCAATTTGTTCCAAAGGTGTTCTGTGTGTTTGAGGTCCGGGGTCTGTCTAAACCACCTGAGTTACTTCAAATCAAGGGCAAGGGCCTTCCTCAAACTGTTACCAATATGTTGAAGCACCCAATCGTCTAAAATATGGTTGTATCCTGTAGCATTAAGATGAACCTTCCCTGGAACTAAGGGGTCTAGCCCAAACCCTGAAACACAGCCCCAGACCATTATCCCTCCTCCACCAAACTTTACAGTAGGCTTTATGTATTTCAGTAGGTAGTGTTCTCCTGGTATCACCCACATCCAAATTTGTTTATCAGACTGCCAGATAGTGAAGCGTGATTCATCACTCCAGAGAACACATTTCCACGGCTCCAGTGGTGGCATGCTTTACACCACTCCAGCCGACGCTAGGCATTACGCATGTTGATGTGAGGCTTGCACACAGCTGCTCGGCAATGGAAATGATACTTTCAGAGGCAGTTCCGAACTCTGTGATGAGTGATGAAACCAATGAAAGGCAATTTTTACCTGCTATTCAAGCCAACAAATTATCAACTAGGTCAGGGCCACATAGGGAAGATTTCTTTCAGCAATAATTACGATACGGATAGGGCTTGGGCATCACTAAATTGATCTGTAACATTTGAACATCATATGGTGTCTCAGCAAATGTGCTTTAACACGATCAAATACACAGTTAAGACAAGAACACTGTCAGAGTTGAGTTACTTCACAAAAAGTAATAATGTTCCTGGAGTTTTGTCTGAGTTTAGACATGAGTGACAAATAGTACCTGGCTTACGGTCAATTGCTTTCTGTCTAGTCACCGAGCAGTTCAGCAGGTGGAGGCGTTGCTATGGATACACACACAGAGCAATGCACAAAAAGCATGCAGCACGAGCAACACAGAGCGAGGGACAGACAGCCACTAGCAGCTAATAGATATTAACGGGGAAAGTTATTGAAGCGACCATAGGTAGCCATTAAACCTGGGTAAAGTAGAGCCTGAACATAACAGGCATGGGTCTTAAGTCAGTGGGTGGGTGTTATTGGTCCCCTTTTTATGTGAATGGTTATGTGTTAAACTAACGATAGTTGCATATAGAGGTGGCTTTCAAATGCAAAATTGTTAATTTTAGTAATTGGAATCAAAGGTCAGTAAACATGTTCCTTCTAGCTGCACTGATAGTGTTTATTATAGTACCTGTGGAAAACAATTTACTCCAACTTGTCAGAATTGTACTTTGGAAATTTCTACACCATTGTAATTTGCGGTTGAGTGACAGGTACGGAGGCTGATCTAAAGCCAGGTGAGTGGTTTGTATCTGATCTAGCAGTGTTTTATTTAGTATGAATTCATCTCCTAAAACAACTATCACAGGTGGGTGTTCCGTGGTTTGCTGTGGTATTTACCACAGCAGAATAATGTAAGATGCAAGCAGTGGTTGAGGGCTATTTGAAAAACAACATGTAGTCAGCATTTCACACCAGTGGACCACAAGTGGCATGTGCAAACCATGCTGATGGGCAGCGATTCATCAACATGACAATGTGTTTTGAAGCCAAAAGCTATTCCGTCTAAATTCCAATGGCCCCCAAGGAGATCAGCAATATTCCTCCCCCAACCCCTACAGAAAATATTTTGTTGCGAGTTTATCTTTGTAACTGTAACACTTTTTTTAACACAGTGTATGTCAGGGCCATTCTCATAGATTATTAGATTTCTGCTGCTATACATAAAATGTATTTATAATACGTATTACAGACACTGCATTTCTCTGTTTTATCATATGTACATTTTTCCTATGTACATACAGACATATAACATAGGTCTGCGATAAATTAGGCAATCTTAAAAATAATAAAGTGCTACAAAATTGTTTTGCCTAAATTATCTCAGAGTTATGTTTTAAGTGTGTATCATGAAAGTGTTATTTTGTCTTGATATCCTGACTTTCCCTACTTTTTTTTCATGATAGCCTATGTAAAAGACTGAGAATATGGTGCTACAGGGGACCTTAAACATTTGTATAGCCTTTTCTCATTTCTATAGTCCTTACATTACACAAACATTATGTAAGGGATTAACACTACCGTTCTGTATATTTCCTTGGAAAAAAATGGATGACGCAACGCTTTCCAAGGGTATGTACAGAACGGAGGTCTTTGTCCGGCTTATACTGTGGTATACAAACAATAACAAAAGAAAACATTTAGAAACAAAGTGTTTGTGTTTGTATTTACCTGTTTTATTAATGAGTTTATGCTTTCTGATGTTTTGGTTGATTAAGATGCAACACATACATTTCTATGTAAGTACAGAACAATTTCCTTTAAAAATCGGATTTGGACAACATCATCTAGGGACATGAATGATCAATAATACTAGGTAGTGATTTAAATGATCAAATTTAAAATGGCAGCGGATGTGGTTACACCAGTGGAAAGATCTGTACGACTCAATTCAGTGCAAAGCTGCAATACATATGAGTGTATCAGGAGCACAACAGTGATGCATGCAAGAGAACTCATTAAGCCATGATGACAGAGGTTGAGGAGGGCTCAGCGATATGTTAATCTAAACATTTCAGGGTTTTTTCTGGATCTAAAAGGGGCTTAGGTGTTGGCCATAGGCAATGGCTTGCCAGGGGGCACGGACAGTGGAGTGGTGATATTCCCATCCCCCCCACAGTATTCTCAAATTCCCCTCCCTATCTAGATAAAATAATTTCTTGAAATTCTATGCATTTCTTCAAGGAGCTAATAGAAATTGTAGTCATTTAAAAAAAAATTCCCAGAGGGCTGAAATAAATTAAACTACAAACTTTGCTCGCATTTTGTATTTTTTAAGTAGCTAACCTATAATTATTATTGAACCAAGATATTATGACAAAGCCCATAAGCAAAACTCCTTTTTATAGTGTTTTTTTTGTTTAGCTTTGTATTTTCATGTGACATTTTGAATGCGTGGTTTTGCTGCACATTCATACATGCCAGGTACTGTACCTAAAATTATTACTACTTACTGTTGGTTGATGCAAAGAGTTTCAGAGTTAGGAAATTCCAAAGATCTTCACAATAGAAACCTTAAGGAAAATGGATCCATTTATTTTAATAGTGGAGTCTGTGTTTTTCAGTTAAAGCTGTCTGCTATAAGTTGCCTGTGATGTTTTATCATTCCCTATTTCTCGTTTGTCTCTATTCATGTTCACCATGGAATTATGGATGCATTATAGATGCTAAATATAACTGCCATCTAAAGCTGTTTTGAATAGAGCATTGTGCAGGATAAGGAAAAACCCTTAAAACATAATTTTTCTTTCATAATCAAACTAGTAATTGACAGATTAATCAATTGCCAAAATAGTTAGTTGCAGCCCTGCGTTTGATTACACCCAAATACATCACTTAGGGTGAAATTATCTGGAAATCACCTACCCTTTGAATTACAAAAATCACTGGGAAGCTGTTTTCAGAGTTTTAGATGTAGGAAACAAGCTCTGTACAATGATTTTTAAGTGATTTTGGTTTTTGGAGTTGGAAGCTCACTCTGGAAGCTCACTCTCCAGCTGGCTTGACATCTTGCAGACAGAGCTGTCCAATTGGTACCTTGTTTATAGCCGTTGTCAAGGAAGGTAGTCATGTGTGTTATAAAACAGAGGACAACTGTGTCGAACACAGTTTAAGGCAGTCAGACAGTGGACAAAGAGGTACTAGCCACGCAACAGCATGATGTCCGTAACAATAAGGGAGAACCACAATGCTATTGAACTGGTTTTGTGAAAGCCTTTTCAGACACTTTCTTTTTCATTCGGTTCAATTATTAAAAGCTTCCGATTCTTTAGGTTTCAGGCTCTTTTTTGTGATTGGGGAATGTTCCATATGTTTTATTTATGTTCACCTGAAGGGTGTCTACCAGACATAACACAAGGGTGCAGACATTGGTCTTGTCATTCTGGTGTTATTACTTTGTCTTTCATGTGCTTTGCGGGCTGTGAACGCATTTGTGTGAAAGAGACAGGTAAAGAAAGAGAAGGAGATCGAGACACGGGGAGATGGGAATGGATAGAGAATGTCTGTGTGTTGATTAGGGAGGCCCTGATGATTCACAAGGTGTTCACACTACAGCCTTTCTTTAGGCTCTGCCTGTTGCCATGGAAACTACCATCTCCTTTATAGTGGCTTGGCCTTCAGTGGCCACCCTTGTCCTTCATATAAGGAAATACTAAACAATAAAACAAAAAGTATAACAATTTGAAAACGTTTTGTCCACAATAATAGCATTAAGACCTTTTCTGATTGAGAATGTCTTAGCTCTCTATGGGTTATTAGTTTCCATGATATCAAATCTCTGTTAGCTTGTCATTAATATGTGAGTCATAAACTGTTATTACTATCTCTGGTTTCTCACAACCAAGTAGACCTGTTCTCGTCGGCATGAAACCATCTGAGCAGATTGGAAATGAAAAAGATGGGAACATAATAAAAAGTGGGTGGTCCAGAGTGAGGCACAGTAGTGTAAGGTCAGGTGACACTAGCCCTCCACAGGGACCGAAAGAAAGGAAATTGAATGCTTTTGGCCATAGCATTCTACCTCTTTATAGTCTGATGCCCTTAATACCTATCTGAACACTGCCACATCCCCAGTAATAAGAGGGTGTGCACACCTTAGCAACCAGGTTTTTGTGAGGTTTTCTTTCCCTCAAAAATGTCCGTTTGTTTTTTAATACTTTTTCATATTATAGGTCACATAAAGAATATAAAAAGTTTGGACATTATTTATCTTTGCCTCATTCTTTTACACCACAAAAACCTGGCATTTTAACAGAGGTATTTTAACTTTGTATATCCACTCTATCGATTTAAAAATGTAGTGGTTGTGTTTCCTTTTTGCATTATAATTCTATGTTGTCGTGGAAATAGACAGGACGTGGTTAATTATAAAGTATAGCTGAGTTCTTCATTAATTTTACATGCAGCACTGGAGAAAATCAGTTGCTAGCCACGTTTCTCTGAAAGTCTATACAATTTCCTTCTTATAAAGGAGTATAACACGTTCAAGGCCAAAAGCAAATAATCAGAAGCAGGGTAAATGTCAGTCATTCCGTAAGAGATATATGAGATTCGAAGTATGAGTTACAAAGCCTTGAGGATGGACAATAATATCTTGGATAATTAGTACAGGAGTGATTGACACTAACTGTCAGACAAAGACATGGGGTGACCTACTGAAAGGTAATAGAAAGGATGTACTGAAAAGTAGGCATAGATCAATGTATGAGGTCAGAGTATAATTCCCCTATAGGGTCCCATATACCTGTCTTGAAGAAATCTTATTGTCCTGTAGATCAGGAATGAATGTCAAGTCACTTTTAGCTAATGAACAACAATATTGTGGTATTCAGCTGTACTGTGGTATTCAACAGTACTGTGGTATTCAACAGTACTGTGGTATTTAACAGTACTGTGGTATAAGTACAGTGTATCTGCACCACCTTCAGCAATGTCAGACCTTCAGGTCTTTCCACTGCCAACTCAAGGCAAGAATGGTCAAATTTTTAATGTCCCTCCGTCCAAAAGTTGTAATTAATCTGTGTTACAACATAGAACCAAATTATTTTGTTACTTAACTTGATTAATCATTTATTAAATGCATTATAAATGGATATAAAAAAATATATTTTATCAAAAGAGAAGTCCAAAAAAATTTGGACTTTCAAACAGAACACTAAGCAAACAAACCAACATTTTGCACAACATCGCCGCCTAACGCTAAGAAGTATAATAGCTATTTACACAACAAGGCCGCACAACTATAAATGCTGAGTACGTGTGGGTACACACGCCCATGACATTAACAACGCAGACCCGCAGAAGCATAAATCAGGCTTAACTCATTCACCCCAGGGAACAAGGCGACCGGCTAGTCCGTCAGTTATAGGTTTGTGGATGTTATGCGGTGCAATCACCCAATGGGCATCTGCATATAAATTCATGTTACAACCAAGGGACCTGAAGACTAATAGTCAGCCACCCAATTGGCTGTCATGCTAACCAGGTTTTCGCTATTGACATGGCTGGACAGGGATTGTTTGCAAAAGTTGTACTTTTGTAAAAAGGCCCACATTTGTCCGCTCTAGCCGGGAACTTGACGTCAGTGCATCTGAGATCCGTTGACACTGAGATAAAAACTTTTGTTTGAGCTCGTAGTTATTCTTGAATACTGTCTTCTTGTAATGAGTAACTCACACAAATTTTTAAATGTTTTTTGAAAAACATTACCAGACAGCCATGCGTCACATCACTGCTCAACTCATGACTGGTCAACAGCGGGCGAAAGGAGCTGCAAGGTAGTTTTGTGCGTGAGCTAGATTATGAAATAACTCTAGGATGTCGAGTTTACAATGCGATTAATATTGTACAACCTTTTTTGCGGTGGACTGATCGGGACAGTAATTTGTTAGTTTGATTAGTCCCGACTTGACTTATACTGGCCCGGGTCGATCAGGCCATCTTTATTGTTAAGCTATGGACTGTGGCATGTAACCAATGCTGCCCGTATTAACATATATGCAGTGGATTGATCCCACACTAATCTTCTAATCAGACTTGTACTTTGCCCACACACTTCTTGTGTCCTCAGAATTCTTTGAGCAGAAGAGACGTTTCATTCTTGCTCCAAACGTTCTTGCTGCGGTGATGTTTTACTGTTCTGCCGGCAGTCCTGCATTGGAATTATTTCAACTGTCAACAATGATGGCTATCGTGGCCCAGAACTGCATAATAGAGAGGACCTTCATGCTGTCAGATTTGGGGTTTCATATTGTAGCGACCTTGGAATGGCCACTACTTGCCCCTCCAAATTGGATATCCCTATTTGGAGCAGTGGGTTGTGTGCCTCCCTGGGGGAGCCGAAGGTCACAGGTTTGAGCCCCTCAGACGCTACATTGGTGTCAGAAGTGGGATTGGCCCGGATGGCCATCGGAGAAGCATGTCTTTGTGAAGGATTTGGTATTGTGAAGCATGAGGACACACTCTCCCGTTTGGTGGGGGTAGTGTAGGGACCTTTGAATGGCCACTTCTCGCCCCTCCAAAATGGGATATCCCTATTTGGAGCAGTGGGATTTGCCTGCCTGGGGAGCTGAAGGTCATGGGTTCGAGACACTGCTACAATAGACGCTACAATATTTTTGGTGGACTAGTTATCCATCAGCCTGTGTTCAACAAAGAAATTCCCAGGACTGCACGACTCTTGCTTATTGGGCCTGGTGAAAGAGCACAGAACAATATTTCCTCAATCTATAGACTCGATCTAAGTTTTCTGAATTTCAAGGGGACATTCCTTCCATTTTTGGGTTGTTGTAACAATTCTCTGAAAGAGGGATTTAATAATACAGTATGGAACAAGTAAAACAAGTGATGTTGATGTTTTAACATCAGTTTTGCTGTACTAGGACCTGGAACTTATTTTAGTCATTTTGCAGACACTCCAGAGTAACTTATAGTTAGCCCTATAATGACAGATAATCAGAGTCATCATCAACTTCATTTGCATATTTGCACTCATAATATTGTAATTAGTCTGATGGTTCTGCTAGTGGAACACAGGTTTACAAAAAACGAAATACGCAAAATCAAAACGTAGTTCACAAACATCGTTTTGATTATCCTTCCTGCGTGTTTCCTTGCCTCACATAGATCCTGGGTCAGGGCAGATGACAGCCAGTGACCCTTCCTGTGGACTATACAATACATTTCCAGTTACCCTGGGTAGACGCGGACCCAAGAAAGGGTAGACTCTGTTCATGATACATAATGCAGGATGAGGATTTCATGGGAGTTTTTTTGACAGTGACAGACATCTTATGAGGCCCTGCAGTATGACCCTGAATTGAGGATGTGTTTCAGTTTGTGTGGATGAGTTGGCTTCAACAGAAACATATAGAGATGGTGGAGTATTTAGGGATAGAGATGGAGTATGATTCCCAAAGTGGAATTGGCCAGAAATCACCATTGTAGCATTGTTCACTGATGGGGGGGCAACCCTCTCATTCCCCGTGGGCTGTCCGTGGCTCACTCCCGTCAGGATGTAATGAAGATGGATAAGTCGGGAGACAGGAAAGCTGGCAAATGGGAACAAGTGAGCAAACAGGACCGTGGAGAGAGGCTCTGCTTATCCTATCACAGAGAAGAGTGGAGTGGAGGTGTGAAAGCTGGATTAGAGAGGCAGGGGGAGAGATGGCTGAGCTATACTTTCCCCATTTCTCTCCCCTTAATCTTCCACTCACACCCCCATTTCCCTCACCACAATCCCATATTTCATACACACTATGGGACAGCTGGCTAAAGCTGGATAGGTTTGTCACCAACTGGTGGCGATACTACTGACACAAAAAGGCTAAACCTGGTGTACATCTGTTTTCCTTCAAGCCACTGACAGTTATACATTTTGAATATGAAAAGCAGTGTGAAGGCTCGTCCATTGTCTCCGCAGCCTCTCCACCCTTCTTCTCCTCGTTGTCTTTCTCCTAGCTAGATTCCTCCTGGGTCCGAGCAGCGTAGAGGGGAATGTGGCTTAGGGTTGCCCTGCCTTCTGGATCTTTCACTTCTTTCTCTCCAGCTCTTTGAACTCCATCCACAGCATTTATTTGAGCTTCAATTTCTGCAGGACTTAATAGTAGAGTGGCTGGATAGAAGCCAAACATGAGTCAATGGCATATGACATGCCATCTGAAGGATAAGGAAAAAGATTCTTGGAACACACACACATTCAAGACACTGCTGGAGTGGGTTCAGATCTGTGAATGTTCTTGAGTTGTCCAGCTCAAGGCCGGACTTGAAGTCCACTGAATATCTGTAGGGAGACCTAAAGATCATAGTTTACCAACAATCGCCATCTAATTTGACAGAGGAAAAACAGAAGAAACTGCTCAAATCAAGGAATGCAAAGTTGGTGGAGGGATACCCATGAAGACTTCAAGCTGCAAATGCTGCCCAAGGAGCTTTTAAAACTACTGAATGGGTTTAAATACTTACGTACATGTTTTATTTCCAATAAATTGGCCCAATATCATAAAGTTTGTCATTATTGGGTATTGTATGCCGTTTTAAGGGAAAAATGTATACATTTACACATTTATAAATGATGTCTACAACAAAATGTGGAGAAAGCGAAGGGCTCTGAATACTTTAAGGACACTGTGACTAACCAAGCAGAATGTTTACAATGTCATGGGTGATTCTACTAATTCCCAACAATGATTTAAGCAAATCAGCACTTCCGTTCCATTGAGTTTATTTCTTGTTGTTTTTAGGTCAACAGATTTTAGTTGTAGTTTTTAATGACAGAATAAATATTCCATCCCAGAGCAATCTACTATTAAACTAAATCTGCCCTGCACTCTGATCTCTACCAAAGGGCCTTTTTCACTCTAGATCACAATGCATCCAATCAATCACACACATTCACGCACAGGCACAAATATTCTCCATGTACAGTCACGCTCACACACTCACCGTACATACACAAACACACCCCTCAACCAACTCAAAAACACTGCTGTCTGATGTTCACTGTGGACACTGGTGCTGAACACTGGCCAATCTACATTCATTTGGATCCTGTTTACTTGACTTACTTGCTACTTGGACAGGCATATATATATATATACATATGCTCTACTTGGGCATTATATATATTTATAACTCTACTTGGGCATTATATATATTTATAACTCTACTTGGGCATTATATATATATATAACTCTAATTGGGCATTATATATATTTATAACTCTAATTGGGCATTATATATATTTATAACTCTAATTGGGCATTATATATATTACGCTACTTGGACTGGCATATACAGCATACACTCTACTTGGGCATTATCTTTTGGTTATTGTATAATCTGTAATTTCTTGTTTTGTCTTCGATATAAAGGTTATTTAATTTCCCTATTGCATTGTTTAAGAGCTGATACAGAGATTACTATTTTTACAACAGCTTTTGAGTACAACATTACTGTATACATGGGCTACAGATCTGTTTCCCTGATACATTTTTGCCAGACTTTAAATGGTACAAATTCTCTAGTTACTTTTAATCAAATTTTCTTAGTGAAATTAGATTTTTTTATGGCAGGACTAGATGGAAAATGATAGAATAGGTCCTGGCCCTTCTGGATGAGGCATAAAACGATTGTCTATGCACCTTCGTCCAATTGAGATGTTCTATTAATTTGCAAGCTCTGCCTTTGCCACACATTTCATTGAACAGTAACAACAAAGGATAAGAAGAACCCCACATAAATTCCTCTGACAGCCAATCCGTTTACTCAAAGGATTATAATAAAAAAATATAATCCTTTGTACTACCTATCCATAGGATAAATTGGTAACAGCTCAGTGGAATTTCCAGTGTTTTTGGTGTGATTAGATATTCCCCTCATAAGTGGGATATAATTATTGTTTGTTTTACAAAGGCAAATTATTTTCCAGAACTCAGTCAATTACACACACAGACAAGCAAACTAATTTCACACGTCATAAGCTCAATGTAAAATAGTATGCCACACAAATGAGAACATTGGACATGTGTGCTTGCATTGGAATGATATTGAGAATGTGCCGTGTAGTTATTGGGAACAGAAAGCTTTGGGCTGCAGGTATTCTAGTTGTAACTGTGCCAGCTACTGAATGGTTGTTGTTTCAAATCCCACAATCTGACTCGTTTTGGAAGCTGTGGATTTGCATTTGTACAAGCCACAGCCCTGACTGATCCAGGATCATGGTTGATAATGACAGACCTGGTCTGACCTCACTCTCCCAGACGGTCTAAAGATAAACTGAAAAATAAACATTCATGTTTCCCATTCACATGTGAAATAGGAGATAATGTACCCAAACCATTACATTACAAACATCCATACATACAGGCTATTGTACTGATATTAATTTGCAACTGAATGAAAAGCCCAACAGGAGAACAGAATTGTCACACACCATTAGAGGGTATAATGGGGGGTAGAGGTCGAGGCAAAAAAGATTGGAAACCTGGCGACTGGGTTTGATTAAAGAGCAGGAGCATGTTTTTTCCTACTGGCTCTTAGCTCTTCTGCCCTCGTATTGTTTTGTGTCTTTTGTTGCAGCTTTGTATTTTTGATTTATGTGAATATGGCTGGATGCTTCTTATCCTCCTTTTCTACTAAGAAAAAAACGTAACCTGATTTTCCATGTACCTATCTCTTTTGACATGCTCTAATTTGGTACTTTCAGGATTTCAGTGTGTGATGAGGACAAGTTTCGCCACAACGAGTTTATCGGAGAGACGCGCATCCCACTTAAGAAACTAAAGCCCAACCAGACGAAAAACTTCTACAACTGCCTGGAGAAACAGCTACCTGTAAGTCATCTCCAAGTTAAAAATGTTATCCTTTGTTTTGGTAACAAATGTAGGCATTTTTTGACATTTGAACTGTATGGCTTTTACTGCTGGCCGTTTTAACAGCTTATTAGCCATTTGTGAATGACATTGATACAATAATTACTGTATCAATATAGGTGACAATAACAGATTTTATTGTCAAGTGAAAAGATGAGAGAATCATGTAGTATGTAAATTTTTTGTCTGTCCTGAACAAATTCTAAGACATAATTCCACCAGAATTAGTCACAATATATCAGCAAACTGTTTCATTTTAGGCTTCCTATAATGTAGCTACTGAAGGTAGCTTGCAAAGTTTTTGTCTATACTGAACAAATCCTCTTTTGCCACTGGCCATTTTAACACATAATTAGCCATTTGTGAATGACTGATAAAGTATATATCAATATGGGTGACGATAACTGACTTTTTTGTCAAATGAAAAGACTAGAGCCAGATGTAGCCAGCGAAGCTTTTGTCTGTCCAGAAAAAATCCTGAGGCATAATATATTTCTACAGTGATGGGAGACGAACGCGGGATGTGTTATGCCATAGTCCGTGTCTCTAACCACAACCCTATTTAACAAGGGGTCGTCAGTAAGTCACTCAGTAAGAGACATTCGCTTTTCTAGGCCGGCTCCGCTTATGCAGTCTGGCAAAACAAGTGGACTCATAACCTGCAGTCCCCTTGGCCACCAGGTAGACATTTACTGTGTGGATGAAGGTTGTGTGGGTGGTGTGCAGGTTGAATATAAAATAAAAAATCAATGAATAATTATTATATTAGTAATTATTGAGAAATTCTTATATTGTATATATTGAATTTATATATATATATATATATATATATATATATATATATATAGTCATATAAATTAGGAAATGACCCTAAACAAAGTAAGATTCAAAACTAGGTTAACTGTCTGCGTATACTAGATACCAACCTTTACTGATTTAGTGCACTCGAAACTACATATAACCCAGTCTGTTGGCACGCCTGAACAGCGAGAATGACCTGAAAAAACAAATCTGGCAATGGTGGTCTAGCAAAACTGCAACAAAAATGATTCCAGGCCGTAGATAAATCCCTTCACACCTGGTGAAATTGACACATAATCTTCATGAAGAAACCTGTGTCCACCAACATGGCTGTCCCTGACCAATTTGGTGCCACAGGCAAGCTTTTAGCTGGTGCCCCTTGCATCGCAGCCATGTTGCATCACTGGGCTGTGATGAGGTAGAGTGGACAGGAGCACTTTATACGCTTTTTGGCCTTCTAGAACAACAGGTAATGGCATAAAATTATTATCGATTACAAATTAGTGGTAACAGTACACCTAAAGCACATTTTACTATATTTATGGGTTAGAGTCAGGTTTGGGCCCCAGATTTTCTTTCAGTCTCTTAGTAAGGTGTTTGCAGATTGGTTATTATGTACCAGATTCACAAACTGCTGACCCGTGCATCAGTTTCCATATAGATTAAAGCCCCTTTTAATACTGTATCCACTAGGGGTCGATGGATTATATGCCTGGCCGATTATTGGATCCAATATTCTTATTTCTTCCAGTTATTGGAATTGTCAATTTGTCTGATGATGGCCAAAATATTTTTTCATGTGCTGCTCTGGCTCAGATATAGCCATGTGTGCCTGAAAGTTCTGGAGGGTCATTAGAGACAGGGACTTGGAGAGAAAGGTCTAATACAAGTTTTATTTATTTTTATTAGATTTTTTTTTTTTACAGGAAGCTATTTAATTAATTACTTTATCTATTTTGAATTTCTGTAAAGTTTACAAGTAATTCTGCAAGGAGATCTATATGGGGCATTGTGACAGTAAAGTTGTCATTTTTACAGCAAATGTATTTGGCTCCCAAATATCGATCATTTGTCTTTCTGATCACTAAACATTTGTAGCGGTATCAGCTCTGAAAAGATCACGTTGGTCGAACACTAATACACTGTTAATTAACTTGAGGAATCAAACCCCAGTCACTTCAATGGAGAACCACTTATTGAAGGCTCTGTTCAACACATTATCTTCCTCCTTGAATTAAGGTGCTTTATAGTATTAAAAATCAGAGTGAATAACTGTCTCTCATAATCAATGCAAGCAATTATATTTAACAAGGGCTTAGAACAAGGACTGGCATGGATGGTGGAGACAATTGGTTTACTCACAAGTGTTTCTTAGTGCACTGGAGGAACTAGTTGTCATGAATAGGGTTATCGTGTAGTTATTTCATAGGATTGTCACTAATCAAATAAGCACATGCTTCATATTAGCTTCACCTTAATTGCATTTGTTGTCAAGCCCTGCTAAATTTATCCTTCAATGAACTGCAAAATGAGGATGGTTGATGTTTTGAAGAATTTCAGGTTTTGGAGTATTACTTTTTAGGAACGAGCTGATTGATAGGGATGGTTTTTCGATCTATTTAGAGCCTTTTCTTAATATCCACTCTTTCATCTGAATGTCATTAAAAGCTTCTGATTTCATCTGGCTTAGCGCCATCCACAGCAAATGTGTTTCTCTTACCGTCAACGACACTGCAGGAAATCTGCATCGAGAAGGATTATCCCAGTCTTTGACTGAGCAGCGCTGTGTTTCTCTCTAGTTTTCCACAGCTTGTGGATTATTGAGCTACATGCTGCCAACGTAAATTCTGGCTTGCGCAGACACACTCACTCTCTCGTTTCTCAATTAAACTCTTCCCTTATCATTACATGTGTGTGTGTGACAGTGCACACCTGTGTGTGTGTCCAGACCAGCTGGGCTCTTGTAGCCAGCCTCCCCCTGTATTAAACTGCTTTATAGCTTTGCCAAGGGCAGTTTTGAGAGGGTCTCAGTCCTTCTCAGTATGCCTACTACCAACTCCTAAACCCTCCCCTGCCCTTTGGGGCTGGCTTGCATTGAAAGCACACACGTCTGGTGTGAAGATAGCCTCATAGCCTGAGTTGATTGCTTTGCCCTTGTTTATTTATGATCGGTTGCTCTGTCGTTCCATCATTTGTATGCAATGCAACAGGATTTCCACAGCTATTTAACATACAGTAAATGGTATTTTAACATCTGACATAGGAATAAAGAGTAACAGTTGGTTTGGCCTGTATGTCCTTCATCCTTAATTATTTGAAAAAAATTCAATTCATAAAATGTGTGCATCTTTTGGCCAAAAACCTTGCCTAAAACCTACGTACAGGGGGGCTAAATTATATGAAGATTGTCTTCCTTCTACCGCCTTATCTAATGCAGAAATCTTCCTAAATGACAACCGTCCCAATGGTTCTGATTGTGTGCTGAATGTGACATCATAATATTTATCACAATAGGAAAATCTTTTCACTTCAATTACACACCTAGCACTTTATGTGAAATCCATAACATGAGGCTAATCTTCCCATAATCAAGGTTTTGTCCCATTTACTAACATATATTGAGAAAAACATCAACCATGAAGTATTGAGTGCAATGCATTGATAAACACATCAATCATGTGTCACAGTTTGCCTCAGAATGCAATATATTGAGAAAAACGTCACCGTGTGACACATTATTTCCCGTTGAATGCAATATATTGAGAAATGCCAGCCATGCAGTTCTTGAGTTGAGCTGGTGGAGAGGATGCAAGGAGGGGGTTTGTAGCAAAGGATTTGTAGCAGCAGTAACTGTACACATGCATCACACTCACATTTTTTGTCTCTTTCAAAAAACTAGTATGTTCTCTAACAAAAGAGAAACATTTTGTTCACTGTCATAAGACAGAAAATATAGCAGTATTGTTAAGACATTCAGATGTGCATCTTGCCTATTGCACAGTGAGGAACAATGTTCAAGAGGCGGAGTAGAATCCAAAGGCCACATTCTGAGAATTACAGAACTTGAAATTTAGGGTCACCAAGACCCCAAATCTCCAATTAGATAGATATCACATTCAGAATAATAGTCTATTTGGAATGGTTGCCAGAAGTCATCAAGAGCAAAAAATATATAGGTAAGCACCTGGATTGGAGGTGCTTTAGTCAGAGGAATTGAATATGGAGAACTTTGGCCAAGCAAAACATGTTTTTTGTTGAAAGGAGGATGCGAATGCAGAAAGAACCTCATTATGCAATGTGGTGATGAGATGGCAAGAGAACCAACTGATTTTATAATCTATAGTTCTCTTCTGGTGACTATAGCCCCATTAGCAATGATCCCAGATGAGCTGTAGAAGAGGTCATGGAAGCCCCATACTACCTCTGATTGAATCTGACCACTTCCTTGTCAACCCTTGTCCCGTTGCCCCTGGTTACGCCTCTACATCAGCTACACCACCTTTGATGGCATCAAGTGGATCGGCACAGGTGCATGTAATGATAGAGGGTATTGACTCTAGTGTTTTCTCCCTAGGTATTTCTCTGTAGTATATGCTGATCCATGCAATTTCCTAGATTGTTCTGGCAAAACCACTAGCGCAGCAAACATGCCAGGGACTCCTTCATGCTTGATGGGGGAAGAAAGGTTGCTAAACCTGTTTTATCTATTTAATAATGGGCAAGAGTATCAGCCCCCTAACCCAATTCCCAATGCGATCTACAATATTTTAATCTCCAGTGAGTGGTCATATGTACAAAGGCTTTGTGGTTAGATCTGTTTATCTTAGAGCTTGGTCTTGAGAGAGAGTTGTATCCAACTTGCATAGGGCTGGCACATTCTCTTTTCCCATTGATTGTAAACTTCACCATACATGATGAATAATGTGACAAATGTAAGAGCCTTCTTTAATAGTGGAAGATATAACAACCTCAGAAAAGTGTGCTTGCAATTTGTATATATCCACATTTACCATCTTCCAATTATCTACTTCAGGTATTCCCTCTGTGTGCTTTCCTTTCCCCATCTCTCTCTCCATTGCCCTGAATCATTGGTCTGCATTTTGATTTGTTGTTGTTTTATTTTCTCCCAACAATGCTTGAGCAGACCTTGAAAGGGTCTCAGTTTCAGAAGACTATTTTATCTTTTCAAATTGTCTGCTGCATGGTTGTTTTCCACTTCACTCCCCCACCACACACTCAGGGTTTAATCTGTCAGAGTGGCAACTCGGTTAACCCATACAAACATCAGAATGGTCAAACAGCATTCAAAGATTCAGGGTAGTGGAATGTAATGATATGAAAGATACATTTATATTAATGATATAATGTTTAAAACTATTATGCTTTGACACCTCCACCTGACATCTCCACTCACTATGCTCCTTGTGACAGTTGTTTGTTCCCACTTTTTCCTCTCCAGATCGACAAAACAGATGACAAGTCCCTGGAGGAGCGAGGACGTATCATGATCTCCCTCAAGTACAGCTCCCAAAAGTCTGGCCTGGTTGTGGGAATTGTTCGTTGTGCTCACCTTGCCGCCATGGATGCCAATGGCTTTTCAGACCCCTACGTCAAAACGTGAGTTTGTCCCACAACTCTGTGATACCACATGTTTCTAACCAAATTCACTCCAGACCACTAGTGGTACTGGATCGATTTTTATTCATTTCTTCCATTTTAATAATTCATTAGTTATTCTCAAATACATTTAAATATTATAGGAATAATTTATCACAAAAAAAAAAATTCTGCGTTGCAGAACAAGTTTTATTTTTGTGAACTTAAATGGGCATTGTGTAAAATGCTGCCTTTTACGTTTACAAAACAGAATTCAAAGAATAACACTACTTATCTCCTTATCTTCCCATATGTAGTCCAAGGTTCTTTAGGGTGAGAAGGATAGTACTGCAAGTGTCTAAAGCCAGTATGAGAAAATTACAAGCCAATGCCAACTGATAGATTTTTTAAATATGGAATATCTCAGGCACGCTGAACAATTGTGCAAAAAGAATGTTTAACATTATTTTAAAACATGAATTGTACAGTAAAAATATTTGCTATCACCCCTTTAAATTTACTATTTAAAATTTGAAAATAATGAGCAATGACATGCAAAAGTATAGAAATACAAAGCTAGCACAAAACAACTGTTGGCACATAACTGTTTTATTGCTGTTAATGTGCTTGCTGTGCCTTTCAATGGACAAATTGGCTCCCTTTGAAATCATCAACTTGCAGCAAAATGCACTTGAATTGGGTTGTTGTCCTGCGCTCGGTTCATTACTAGATTTGGAAACACCTGATAAGATACTGATCTCATTATGTATGGCACACATCCAAGATCCACAGTGCCAGAACCAACCTCAAAGCCCTCAATGATTTCCGAATTGCTTCACAGAACCATTTCCTCTTTCCAAGTATTTTGGCTTGTTTTCTAATAAAATCTGTCTTTCTTGTGTTTTTCCAAATTAATTGTTACATTATTTTTAAATACTGCCCACAATGCTGGTGGAGGTACAACAATGCTGTGGGGTAGGTTTGTCTCCGGTACTCAAGGCCTATGTTCAAGGTTTGCTGATCCTCCAGCAGGACATCAACCCCAGACGGAGAAAAGGCACCCCAGAAATGGATTTCTAGACTGTTAAATGTTTCCAATGAAAGGTCCACATCAGAATCCAAAATTCATGGCAAGTGATGAATTAGTCGAGGGCACTGCTCAAACATTGAAGTATTTGAGCAGTTTGCCACTGGTTGTTGTATAGTTTTCTTAATATGATTTTTGTAGGAACCAATCCTTTATGATTTCTTCTAGAGAAATCTTATGATTTCTTCTATAGATGCATCTCCACATCTCCTTATTCACTTTTGAGTATAGTCATAACATATGGTCGTAATGATGCAAATATTCAGAATATGAGAAAAACTGAAATATAATTTATACTGACATGATTCTTACTGGCAATCATTATTTTATTGCCAGCATACCTGTTCATAGAGTCCCTGGGCCAGAACCACTAGCAGCAGTGCTAATGTTTTAATAGTGATTACTCCCCAACATTAAAGAGACGTACTGTGCAAGAGGTCATGCTGAGGGCTGCAATTATGAATTTGTGTTCATTTAATCACACTAGTACTGTATTTCATTCATCTCCATGAAAGATGGAAGGGAAATTAATACATGTCTCTGGCACGAACTCCATGAAAACAAGAGAGGAACTGTCACTGGCAGAGAGGACAGCAGTTCCAGTGATG
This sequence comes from Esox niger, assembly GCA_016801105.1. Lineage (NCBI taxonomy): Eukaryota > Metazoa > Chordata > Actinopteri > Esociformes > Esocidae > Esox > Esox niger. The sequence continues at coordinate 35,387 of JACXGJ010004718.1, forward strand.
GAGAACCATTCCCCCAAGCCTGATATACTCCCAGCCCACTTAATAGTTTCATAGTCTGATGATGAGGGTGGAGTTCCAAATGGCACCCTATTACCCTTAAAGCAGGGAGCTATTGGAGACTTGCTGGAGGAGTATACTCTGTTTAATAGTGCAGTGCTACAATGACTCTGCCGTCCTCTGACACCCAATGTCTATGTTGTGGTTGTCTTGCTTCAGAAGGCTTTGGGACAGTAAGCACTCAAACCCTGTACTGCATATTCCTATGCACAGAGTACGTCAGCACTTAGGGATTTGCCACTGCAAATGGGCCCCAGTGGCAAGGAACTCAGTTAGCATCTGAATGTATTGTTTGAATAATGCTCGTTTTCTATCAACGTTTTATATCTTCTAAAAGGCTGAGGCAGCACAGCTGAACCCCTTGTTGATAAGCTGGGCATCTGTACAGAGCCTGTGGCTCTGTTGTATACACACACACACACACACACACACAAACACACATTGATACACACTTGCCCCAGTTGTGGACAGTGGTCCCACTGAGAGTTACATGTAGGCAAGGGAAACATTTTAAATACAGACTGGGGGAATATAACACAAGCACACCAAGCTTGTACCATTGCACACTGGTGAGAATTGAGACTCATAAATGCTTTAATATAGTCTGAATTTAAGGGGTTTGATACTTTAATATAGTTAGTGTTGAAAGGGATTGGGTTGGTTCTCTCTGAGGGCCTCCAAATTGTCAGTTTTGACAACTTTAATATTAGTTTGTAAAGAAAATGTATTCCCTGTGACTCATTCATTCTTAGCTTTAATGCCTATTCAGACAGTTCAGCTGATGCCACGAGCATGCACTTTATCCTCATCAATATGCACAACACTTCAATGTCACACAAACAATCACACGTCAAACTGACATAACTATGTCATCACAGACATTACTAACAGCAGTGACTCCATATGCAATGCAAAATATGGCAGAACGTTATTGTGATATTTCTGTTTTGACTTATTTTATGTTAAGGCATCATCCAGACAGTTGTTTTGGCCAAAATTCCATTTGTGAGATATATTTGGCTGTCAAGTTGTTTGCACGAGCCATGAACTGCAGTGGTTGGACTTACACCAAAACATGTTCTAAAACATCTCCACATAAAATTCTAAAGACTAAAATGTTTTCAGTGGGCCTTATGGGAAAACTGGGAAATATAAATGACTACAGCCATGGTACGTTGCCAGTGTTGTTCCACTCATTGACAAAAGAAAAAAGGCTTGTCATCTTTTGCTTGTCCACACAAGCTGGATTGCTACAAATCCTGAGCGAAGAATTATAAGGTTCCATCTGCGTTCAATATCATTCAGAGATATTGAGCATCAAAGATTTTAAATCCCTGTTGTTTGTAGCTTAACAAGGCCATCACCCTTGTTGTAGGGTAAGTCATTTCAAAATACTGGGACAAAATGAAATTATATTTTTTGGAATAGTCCAAATGCAGATGGATCCTTAGTTCTGAGAGCTCTTATCCTGTTTGGAATTATAAGGTTCCATCTCACCATCTCTATATAAAATCTTTAGTTTCAAAGGATAAATATAGCAATATTGCAAATATTGTTCCAATACATACACTACATGAAAATTGTATACATTAATAAGATTTAAAAATTATAACGTATCATATTTACATTTTAATGATTGGAACATTTATATACAACATGTCAATTTATATGCAGTTAGGCAATACCATCAAGTTTGAAACACATTACACACTAAGCATGTGTTCATTTTTTTTACTCTACACAAAACTACCATTATTATTACTTTTCATTTTAGCAGGCATGTGCTTAAATCTTGACACAAATATAAATTTGAGCCCCTAATGTCCACATCTACAGGAGGTTTCCCATGGCACTTAGTATACTGTATGTGGACACTGACCAAACACAATCAGGGCCACAGCAGCAAAAGGTACTTGCTTGTATTATTACTTTTTGTAAAAAGACTAAAAGTCTTGGAAGTCTGTGTGTGTCATTCGAATTACAGAAACAAAATATGTTTCTCCTGCCACTGCAGTTAGGAATACTGTTAGGAATACAAAACAATACACAAACACTAAACACAGCTGACCATCACAATATTATTTATATCTTCTATTATTTTTTTTGTTAGTATTCTGTTATTGTGATGTATTGTTTTCTTGTGTAACCACATAAAATATTATTATTTAAGGTACTGCCTGAACATACCCACCCCCTTCTCTCTGTATCTTACTCTTTCCCACTACTGGTCTGTTATCTCTCCTGCTGTGTGTCCATGGTTCGTGATAATAATCTGAACCTTCTCTGTTATCCATTTTATAGACAATTTCTACAGATAGCTACTATAGGAAGTCTACTAAGTGCTTTTTATAGCTGGCCGTTATTGATACATGGCCATAATGACTGCACTCCTGAACACATAAAAGCTCTCAAAAGTATCTAGACTTGTTAGTTAGTTAACTAGCTAGTGAGCTGATAATTACCTAGTTACTAAGCCAGCTAGCTGCACATCTAGTTGCTAGGTGGATAGCTAAGGCGATTAAAAGTTTACTTAGCTAGCTAACGTTAACTTGTCACTTTGAAACTTGATGGGCAGATAGTAGGCTAACTACATTCACCGTAGCTAACCAAACTATGTACATCTGCTAGCGAGTTAGAACCAGGTAATTAACGGAGGTTAGCTTGCAAGCTAGTGGGTTTTCTATTTGCTTTAGCTATCATCTTTGCATACAATTAACAAACCGCAATATAGCTAACTAATATGCTTCAACTTATGCTTCATTACTGCTAACTCTTTTTAACAAATAATCTAAAATATTTTCAATTTTAGGTTCTAATAGTATTGTGAAATTTGCGACCTACCCCAAGTCAACTAGCTAGCACCCAAACTAGCACAGCTAAACAAGCATGGTTAAAAGACGGATTTTGATTTGTCCTCCTTTATTCATTGACGCTTTTGTTTAGATCAGAGATAGAACCTTATAACTCCAACGAGGTGTGAATTCTAGACGCAAAAAAACATGTTTTCTGAAAAATAACGTCAGACACAAAATAATAAATAACAAAATGTTGACAAAAATGTCAGATGGAACCTGATAGTTCTAAACTCACGAAATATTGAAATATGGATTTGAAAATGTATAAAATATTATTAATTATCTTTTGCTATCTCCCCCTGTGCTGGCTTGGCTTCTATCTGTTTAAGTTCTTTGTTAGTTTATTTTTGATATATGGTCCCGCAAACTATGCATTGTCTTCTGGACAATAGCAGTCCTACTCAGACATTATTTTGAACGGCGTGGCTCTAGAAAGTGGTGTCAACACTTTTTCTTAGGAACCGGGCTCCTCGTAATTTTGGAGGTGTGGTTACACGAGAATAGTAGAAATGTGTTGAGGCAAGGGCAAAGGAGGAAGTAAACAGGTTTAGTGATATACATGTATGATCATTAATAATGAGAATAGTAATGATGGGATACTAAACTCCAGGGCTTGGTCACCATATTTGTTAATTTAGGTAAAACATATTTCAACATTTGTTTTAAACTTTAAAATCTGCAACTGATATTTATCACATAAAATGTATATGGTATGTACCACAATCAATTGAGGTTCCATAATGTTGTGTTTTCGCTGTGACAGAACATTATTTTTTTACATAGACTATAATTATTTCACTAAGTTCTGTCAAATCATTAGTAGAGGGAGAGCAATATAGCTTAATTCGATTATGCTGCACTTGCGCTAGCTCAACGCTGGTCTACCTGAGTGAAAGAGTTTAGTGCATGAAGAGACAGTATAAAAATGACTTAAAACAATCTAGGATTTAGACTAACTGTGGATACTTGTTGTTATTCCCCTTGAATTTGCAGGATAATTCACGAGGAGATAATCTCCACTGGGAAAACTCAATGAGCAAAATTGATTTAATTAGGTACATGTTATGATCACGCCTAGAAAATCCTAGAAATGAATAAGTGAAAAATGCATGAACTGAAATGTATCAAAATACCAATGCAATCAAAAGTACTGAAGTAACTGGAGAACTGCAAATGTTCATTTACTGCCCCTTTAATATCTAACACAGCCCCGGGGTGTGCAGTGGTCAAAGTCAATTCCTTCATGACACCTGTCATTGCAACTGTGTTTAAATCCTGGTGACAGCTTAACCATAGTGCCCCAGGGTAGATGTTCTCTTTATTTAAGCTGTCTTAGTTAATAGCTAGTCTTTAGCTTAACAAGGTAACAGTCCCACGACCAGCAGGAGTTAAGATACCACTTTGACATACTGTTGTGACTTGGACAGGTATCTGTAAAGAGATTTAATGGGTGTGTACCTGGGTATGTAAGCCATAGAGTATATTTCTGAACCGTTTTGAAAGACAATGAAGTGGCTGGCCAATAACTGGAAAGTTGCTTGCTTTAATTTCAATGTTGATAGGAATCGGAGCTAGACATTTTCTGGTGTTATTGAAAAAGTTTGAACTTGGGTCATTAGTTACCTTGCAGGATTTAGGTGTGCCAATTTGCCACAATCTGGTGGATTTGAAGTGGCAAATGAAGGGCTGTTGTTGTTTTAACCAGAAAATGTAACAGCAGCTGTAATGGTTTTCAGTTGGAGGCCAATGAAAACTGTCCTAATTTCTTTCATTTGTGTGAACTGGGAGTTTCAAGACCACAGGTATTGAATACTTATACAAGCAACATAGTTTGATTTTGTATTTTTCTTGCAAATATTTCTCTAAATAAATTCTAAATAAATTGATAAAGTGTTAGTGTTCTAAAATGAACACACCATTTCAATGTTCCCTTTGTAATGTATTGACATTTAAGGATCTGAAACTTTTGCAAGGAACTATATATACTGTACAGGTGCTGGTCATATAATTAGAATATCATCAAAAAGTTGATTAATTTCAGTAATTCCATTCAAAAAGTTAAACTTGCATAATGTATACAGTCATTCCACACAGACTGATATATTTCAAGTGTTCATTCCTTTTAATTTTGATAATTATAACTGACAACTAATGAAAACCCCCAAATCAGTACCTCAGAAAATATACATTATGCAAGTTTCACTTTTTGAATGGAATTACTGAAATGAATCAACTTTTTGATGATATTCTAATTATATGTATACCTGTATACAGTATATTTTCAAGATCACCCTTTTCTGTAACAAGATTCTTCAAGATTAAAAAAAGAACTAGACAGCTGAAATCCAGTAGCTTAGAGTCATTCATCTTTCACAACAACTGAATATGGGCACATCAACGCTCAGCACTTATGGGAATCGTACAATTAATTTATTGACTGGATTGTAGAGATCTGTGTTTTCTTCACCCAGGGCCCTGCAAATGGGATTCCCTCTGAGCTCAAATGAGGTTTCTAGCAGCAAATAGAATTCCCCAGCCTGAGGAGCTACAGGCAGCTATGGTCTATAATAGGGTTCTGAGAAAATCCCTGTCTCTCCTGCCATGGATGAGAACAATGTATTAAAGGGCGTAGAAGCATATTATTCAACCCTATATTTTTCCTTTGGCGCTACATTTTGGAACTACATTTTACACACTGAAAGCATTCTATTCTTCAAGTGGACCAAGTTGGCTAGAGTGACTTTGGTATGAGACTAGAACTATATGATCAGAAACGTCTAGAGATCCTATGTTACTTGGTGAAAGCAAGAGATGTGGGCCAATACAGACTATACAGTCGAGTTGGTTTGAGGACAAGTTGGCTCCATCATGATCCGCATCCTAACCGTGACCGAGTCAAGTACTGGAGTCCTAAAATCTTTAAAATTGTTCTGAACATTTTAAAACATTCTTAACATAGCTGATGCTCTCCAGTGTATTGTCAGCATGCACAGTTCAAAACTATCTCTGCTGTTGAGGGTGGCCATTGTAATTACTTTTTTCACTGATTGTTTTCCGTTTAATTTTGCTGCCTTCTATTCAGGAGTTTTAGAACATGGTTAAATTGATTTTGTACATTAGAGCTGTCATCTGGACCTAGAGTGCTGTCCAAGTGTACTGTATCCACTAAAGTCCTATAGGGAAGTGAGTGGTTCTTGGGACACAATATTAGCCTCTAGCCTAAACTACCCCGCGCCATTCTTTTCTATGTTTTTCTAGTATGATCGCTTACCTCACTTACCATGTCAATCACTGTAGCAACTGCTTTCTCAGTTCTGACCTCAATGTGCAGCCCACTGTCAGTGAAATATAATGCCACAGTACCCTCTGGTGGAGGAACTGTTAAAACATTTTTGCAGTGTCATTCCATTTCATTGATTTAATTATTTTCCTCATTCTTTTCAATATTGGACATGGTATGTCCCATGTGATATCACTAGATCTGCATTGGTCATACATACAGGATTCCTTAGATTTGACAGATATGAGGCATTTCCAAGTTCTGCTATCCTTGATTGACTCTCCTGACTGCCTCTTGTAGTGTGCAGCGCAAGCATAATTTCATTTTACATTTCATTTACAATACACTATTATCCAGAGCCAAACACTGACAAGCATTACTTCATAAAAGATTCCACTAAAAAAACTATGAGTGCAGGAGGACTTGCTATTTATTAAAAATACTGCTTTATGTCTTGTCTGCAGGTACCTGAAGCCTGACGAAAACAAAAAGTCAAAGCACAAGACTGCTGTGAAGAAAAAGACCCTCAACCCAGAGTTTAATGAGGTGAGGAAGGACTGACTAAATATTCCTCTATCTACTATTTAAATGAAACCTTTTCTCACTGACATCATAAATCCCTTTGATTATCCGTCCATTTCACTGACACCACTGGGCCATGTTCTTTACGTTGCTCAGAGGAAAAATGGTTCAGCAGTTTAGTTGAAGTGACTATTCCTATAGATTACCCTTTAGAAAATTCAAATAAAACAATTCCCCCAAAAGACACTGTTTCCTCAAAAATATTGTTTTGTTCCAAAAATATCCAGAGAATTTTCCCAATAATTGTCAGAGTCAAACTTCTATGTTTCCTCCATTCCTTCTTTATTGCTGCTCTGATTTGGCTCTGGTGAACACTGAGTGACAGTTTGTTTGCATTATGGACAGACAGCCAAAGCAGTCAGCAGCCACGATAGATGACCAGATTATATTGAAAACAACAATTGGAAGCTGTCTGAAGCTGTGGTATATGGGTGTGTGTAAATATTCTTAATATAGGATTTCTGTGATGTCATGTTTCTTTTACAGGATAACCTTGTATGACCAGTCAATGTATGTTTTTATTTATCCTTCCTTTTGTAGGAGTTCTTCTACGAAATCAAATACGCTGATCTCAGCAAGAAGACCCTGGAGGTGACAGTGTGGGATTATGACATCGGCAAGTCCAACGATTTCATAGGTAAGAACTAAGCCAGTGACCTGTTACCAGGCGTAGTAACCTGAACATGTAAGTCCAACACTTTGTGTTACGCTGCATGTTGTACTGTCACCTACACCGGTAACATTCCTGCCCCGCCTCAACCTGGGATTCTCCAATCCTATGGGTGGACTCTTGTTGATACACCTCTCCAGAGTCCTCAGAACTCATCCTGAGTTTTATTTGTTCACTCGTCCCCTTTAGCAAAAGCGTACTTCTTTGTTTCCAGGGTGCTATAAGGCTCAGTCCTCTTAACCTATAAGAGGCTGGATAATTATAGGGTTAATATGATGTTGTATGCTTGACACTGTGTACCATGGGGCGTTCAGGTTTGTTACACACTCTCATTCATCACGGTGCCCTTTTAATGAAAGTGGGCTGGCCTTCAATAGCTCTAGGGAAATTAAGCCATTGGTACATTTACATTTACAAAGCCATTCTTAGGCAGCTCCCATTTTACCTTTGTTTTTATACTGTCCAGGAGAGTAATGATAAATCCTGAATTTTTTAGGCCCAAACTGAACAAGTGAAAAACACATTCCAGCACTGTATTCCCTGTACCTGGAATGAACTACAAAACATTATATATATATATTTTTTTT
>JACXGJ010004719.1:0-43466 GCA_016801105.1 Esox niger
CAACAGTTTTTGCAACAACAACCTCGCCTGCTGACATGACTACCACATTCGGACCAACAACGACAACAGCTGCTGTCACAACAATATCATCACCTGATGTCACAACAATTTCAGCAAATCCCACCAACACAGGAGATACCATAACATCAGGTTCTCCAACAGCAACCACATCTGTTCCCACAATGACCACAAATTCTCCAACAACAGTGATAGAATCGGAAACAACAGCAATTTCTTCCACAACAACCCCACCCGCTGACGTGACGACCACTTCTGTCCCCACAACTTCACCTGATCTCCTTTCAATGTCAACTACACCCAACATCACAGGAGCTATCACAACAACAGGTTCTCAATCAGCAACCACATCTCTTCCCATAACCACCACAACAGCTCCACCAACAGCAGCAGCATTTGAAACAACAGTTTTCACAAACATAACCTCACCTGCTGACATGTCCAACACATCTGGTCCCACCACCACAACAGCGGCTGTAACAACAATTTCAGAAAATCCCACAACAACATCTTTTGCAACAACAACATCAATTGATTTGACAACAATTTCTGCTGCTCCCACAACAACAGAGTCTGGAACACCAACAACGTTTGCTACCACAACATCCTCTCCTACTAACATTTCCACCCCATCAGGTCCCTCAACAACAACAGAAACTGTCACAACACTTTCGACATCCTCCACAACACCAGGTTTTCCGACAGTACGAACACCTGTTGTCACATCTACTTCGGCAACTCCCACCAACACAGAGTCTACCATAACCACAGGTTCTCCCACAACCACGACAACTTTTCAAGCAACAACTGCAACGGTTCTTACATCCACAACAAGACATCCTGGAACAACAACAGTTTTTGCAACAACAACCTCGCCTGCTGACATGACTACCACATTTGGACCAACAACAACAACAGCTGCATTCACAACAATTAAAACCACTTCCACTACAACATCAGTCCCAAAAATATCATCAACTCATGTCACAGGAATTTCTGCTAATCCCTTCATCACCGGAGATGCCACAACATCAGGTTCTCGAACAGCAACCACATCTGTTCCCACAAAGACCACAGCAGCTCTACCAAGAACAGCATTTGGAACAACAATTTTTATCAAAACAACAACCTCACCTGATTCCAAGACTTTTACGTCTGGTCCCACCAGAGCTAAAGCTGCTGTGGCAACATTTACAGGTACTCCCACCAACACAGATGCTTCCACAACTTTAGGATCTCCTACTGTAAACACAATGGTTCCAACCATAACATACATTGGAATTACAATCCCATTTACTTCCCCAAAAACATCACCAGCTGCCACCCCCATTTCAGCCACTCTACATTCCAATAACACAATAACAGGTCCTCCCACAGCAACCACATCTATTTGCACAATAACCACTACTGCAATGACAACAATGACATATTCAGAAAACACATTAATTGCTTCCACAAAATCCTCACCTGGTGACATGACCAACACATCTGTTCCCTTAACAACAGCTGCTATCACATCAATTTCAGCTTCTCCAGAAGCTGCCACTTCAAAAGGTGCTCCCACAGCAACCACATCTGTTCGAACGACAGTTACAGCCTCTACACCTACAAAGTCTGCCACAACAACCACTTCTGTGGCGTCAGTGACATATTCCACTAGGTAACAGATTTTTACAATGTGTTTCAGTTTCCAGTTTCATATAGCACTCATATAGTTTGGAGTGATTGCTCACTATTCCTATTTAACTTATTTCATTTTCTGTTGAGCATTCATTAATGCAGTGCTACCATTAGGTCACTGCACTGTAATGTATTATTTAATTAGTGGGACAAAGGCCCGCCATTGTCCTCTTCACAGATTGGAGCAGGTTCATACTGAGCACATGTGACAGACGTGAGTTTGGAGACGCTGTGGTGAATATTATGTTGCTTGCAACATAATCCAACATGAACGGCTTGGCAGTGGGTCAGTGATGGTCTGGGGAGGTTTGGAGGTTTGCACAGACCTCCAGGAGTTTCCCTTGGAGGTTTGCACAGACCTCGATGCACTAGCCAACGGTCTCCTGACTGCTGTAAGGTACTGGGATGAATTCCTCAGACCTATCATCAACCCTGACGCTGGTGTAGTGGGCCCTGAGTTCCTCCTGGTGCAGGACAATGCCTGGCCTCATGTGGCCAGACAGTGTAGGCCGTTCCTGGATGTTGAAGGCAATGATGCCATTGACTGGCCCACATGTTCCACAGACCTGACTCCTATTGAGAACCTTTGGTACATTATATATTGGTGAATCTGATGCCGCCAAGAAGAACAGGTTGTCCAGGAGTTCACTGATGCCCTGATCCAGGTCTGGGAGGAGATACCCCTGGACACCATCTGCTGTCTCATCAGGAACATGCACAGACGTTGTCAGGAATGTAAACAGTACAGGCATTTGGGGGCCATATAATATTGAATCACATTATGAGTTGCTGTGATGAAATTAATGCAAGTTGGAGCAGCCTGTGATTTCAATTGTTTACTTAGATTTTCAGTGTGAGTTGAAATACAGTCCAGTTCAAGTTCAAAGTTCAATAGGTTTATTTGTCATTTGCAATAACAAGTTATGGCATTGAAATGCTTGGTTTTCCTATTCCTGACAGTGCAGTTTTAAAAAGTAACAGTGTATAACAAAATGAAGAAGATAACACTAACTATAAATAATAACACTATACAAAAAAACATCCATCTATAATAATTAACTATACAACTGTACATCCGTAGTGCAATGTAACAGTGACAGGTGTGCATGATATAATGGGAACAGCGGTTCCTGAATTCAGCAGCTTTATGGCCTGAGGAAAAAAACTGTCCCGTAGCCTGTTAGTTTTGGACGGAATACTCCAACTGGGGTCTGCCTGTCAGGAAGTTCAGGATCCATTGGCACATAGAGGGGTTGAGACCCAGATCCCTGAGCTTCCCCGCTAGCTCGTGTGTTACAATGGTGTTGAAGGCTGAGCTGTAATAAATGAACAGCATTCTCTCAAATGTGTTCCTCTTGTCCAGATGCGAGAGTGCAGAGTGGAGGCTAAGTGCAATGGCATCCTCTGTAGATCAGTTATATCTATAGGCAAACTGCAGCGGGTCAAATGTTATAGGCATGGAGTCTGTGATGTGACTTTTAAATAGCCGTTCAAAGCACCTCATGATGATTGGTGTAAGTGCCACAGGGTGGTAGTCATTCATGCAGAGGACTTTTAGCTTTTTTGGCACAGGAACAATTATGGACTTTTTGAAGCAGGTGGGGACCACTGACTGACGTAGCAATAGGTTGAAGATATCAGTAAAGGCCAGTTGGTCTGCACAGACCTTGAGAACACGGCCTGAAATGTTGTCTGGTCCAGCAGCCTTGGGTGTGTTAATCGTTTTTGGTGGCTGTGATTGAACAGAACAAGCAACAGTTACAGGGGAGGGTTGTTGCATATGGAAGGACTATTTAAGCTTTCTCTAAAGCTATATCCCAAAAAGAATTCACAGAGACAGTAGCACCTGTAACACAATGTTATTCCATTCAAAATAAAATGTATGTGCTCAGTGAATCAGTGGTAACAGCTATATTACCTCTAAGTTATATCAACCATGGCTTAGACATCTCCCCAAACCCATGATGACCTGTACTGAAAACAGAACATCTCTGAGTGACCTACAGGCCGCAAATGTCAAAACCACATTGAAATCATTACTACAGCAGATGTATTTAAGGTTTCTTAAGGACTGTTTTGCATGGTCATGGTGTTTCAACATAGCAAGCAACAGTCAAGTGGTGCAGGTTTTTCGGAAGAGCCTAGAGAAGAACCTGCTTTAAAAAGGCATTTTCCTTATTCAGAGGCTGCATTATGTCATTGTTACACAGAAAAATGATTCACAATGGAAGTATTTGTTTCAATATACTTGCGCCATTAACCATTCAGGTTTTATAAAGGAATACAAACCTTTCTAATTGTATTTTCACCTTGTTTCAGATCAGGCACAGTGGTAGTTTTTATTAGACTGGTGTTCTATCTCAACACATTAGTCCCCACGGCGAAAGACGTCCTTGCGACCGTTAACAAGGAACTGGGCAATCAATTCAGGACTGTCTCTCAAACTACCTTCCAGAATGCAACGTATATCAGTGAGTTTTAAGAATTAGCCTTTCATTTTCTTATTTTGGTTATTAGTGATAACATTTTTAATACGCTGAATTTTGTCTATTTTTTGCTATTATTTTGACTGATTTGTTTTGTGCACGCAGAACTTGCAAATACGTCATATGCTATTGACATTGCTTTCCGAATAACCAACGTAACCATGGAGAAGACACAGAGTCAAAGTGCTACATTAACATTCACAAGTGAAACATACAACCAGATACAGCATACAATTAATAGTCTAGTAAGATGCTATTATTTTTACAGTATCTATCTGCCAACTTTGACATTAAACACTAAATACGTTTCAGTTAATTCCATAACCATCTGTGTCATCATATTAATGGGAATTTAATGCTGTCTTCTTTTAGCTTCAGAATATTGTATGCAACCCAGAGTGCAAACAAGTTTCCTTCAACAATGCCAGCTTCACGTGAGTATATTCTAAAAACTAAAGGTTAAAAGTTTTAAAAGAGTTGTTCTTGAAGTGTTGCAATACACATAAGTTGTTTCAGTGACACTTTCATAGACTTCTTTAAAGAAAACAATTCATTGATTCATCAAGGAAAAGAAAAACTTACACACTTTTCTTGCTAGTATGACTTTTGTTTTTTTATAGCCTACATACAGTGCCTTGCATAAGTATTCACCCATTTTTGTGTTTCGTTGCCTCACAACTTGGAGTTAACATGGATTGTTGGAAGATTTGCATCATTTAATTTATAGAACATGCCCACAACTTTGAAGATGTTTTTATTTATTTATTGTGAAGCAAACAACAAATAGGACAAAATAACAGAAAAAGTAAATGTGCATTACTATTCACCCCCCTAAAGTCAATTCTTTGTAGAGCCACATTTTGCAGCAATCACAGCTCCATGTCACTTTGGATAAGTCTCTATGAGCTTGCCATATCTTACCACTGGGATTTTTGCCCAATCCTCCTTGCAAAACTGCTCCAGCTCCTTCAATTTGGATGGTTTGTGCTTGTGAGCAGCAATCTTTAAGGTGAACCTCTGTCCTAACCTCAAATCACGCACAGAGTGGTACAATCCGTGACTTTTGGTGGGCAGCCGTCTCTTGGGAGGTTTGCTGTTGTACCATCTTCGTTCCATTTGGTTATGATAGATTTGATGGTGCTCCTGGTTTTATAACCTAACCCAGACCTGTACTTCTTAACAACATTGTCCCTTACTTGTTTGGAGGGTTCCTTGGTCTTCATTGCAGTGTTTGATTAGTGGTGCCTCTTGCTTAGGTGTTGCAGTCTCTGTGGCCTTTCAAAAAAGGTGTATATATATATGTGTAAACGGACAGTTCATGTGACACGTAGATTGCACACAGGTGGACATCATTTCACTTATTATGTGACATCTGAAGGTAAATGGTTGCACCAGAGCTTTATATGGGCTTCATAACAAAGGGGGTGAATACATATACACATGCCAATAGTTTGATGTTTATATTTTTCAATGACAGTTGAATTGCTAACCACTACGCTAACACACTATGTGAGGTATGCTATGTAAATCAAAATTGAGAGCAATATTTTTTCAGGTGTTTCAGGTTTTTTCTTTCATATTAGTTAGTTATTGTTTCATTTCAAATTCAATGTACTGGAATCACTAGAACCCCTAACATGTCACCTAAATGTACAGCTCATTTTATAAACTATTATTTTTCTTGAAACTACCTAGAGTTTTTTACGTTGCCTTGTGACTAGCCCACTTTACTGTATCAAAGGGTTACTAATAATAACAATTTCCATAACAATAACCAAACATTCTGCATTTACATTTTTGGACCTAAGGCTCTACATCTAAATTTTGGGACTTATTTCAGCTGTCGTGCCAAATCAAAACCTAACATATTTGATCCTTCCACTAATGTATGCATGTAATTGTAACAAACACTGTATAGCCTCAAAACATGGTTAAAACTACACATTTGATTTATTGGATGGTCAGGACTAAATGTTCTGTCTACAATCATTTCTATAAACATGTTCTTTTACAAAACACTGTCTAACCCATTTTTACTTTTATAGTGTTGTTGGCAATCAAATCGTTGCAGATGTGATCTATGTGTACAAAAAGGCAGACATCAATCTTCCTAGTGCCTTTTTAGAGGAAATCTTGAAAGTCTCAGGTATGCTGAAGTGAACTGTGATGTGTTGATGACAATTTGTTTTAATCTGCACGTATCAATAACACAACTTTGGGCAATGGCTCATTCCACAATTTCAGAATGCATTTGACTTAAAAGAATAGTGTCACAACTGAATTGATGCTCGAAATTATATCCGTTTTTAATATGCAAATAACCCAAACAAAGCCTTTGTATTTGTATTTTAGGTTTGCTGACAACCACCGCTGCCCCAACAACTATAACGAGCACTACACCACTTCCTACCCTTTTGCTGACCACTGTTTTCAGGACCACAAGTGGTGGAGGTTTTCCTGGCTGGGCTTTGGCCATTATCATTCCTTGTGGCATTGCTATAATTCTCATACCCCTGTGGATCCTGCTGGCAGTACGTATAGGCTTGCATTCAAATGTGTATAATGTATAATCTTACTTTATATACCGCAAATTCTGTGCAATGACTTGTTTATGATAATTAATGTTTGTTTTGCAGTGCATGCTATGTGGTTGTTGTGCTGCCATTAGGAGACGCTGGCACAGACGCAGATCCTACAATGTACAGTACACCATCAGAAATGAACTATTCTGAGAGGACAAGATAAACAAATGAATAGCCAATTATATTGTCTGAGATTATGCTAACACTGAGCACATATTAACTTATACACTGTTCACCTACAATGATATTTTATCATTTCACATATTCAAAATGCAGTGCTTTTTATATTATATATCTGATTTAAATCAGCTGGAAAGGGTATATTTAAGTATTTATTGTTTTTGTAAATTTCGCTGTTGATGTAAACCTTTACTAATTCATTGTATTTAAAAATCTTCCATACAGCGCTTGTTTCTGTATAATAAAATGTGGTTAAATAATATATTGGAGAACTATGCACAGCAATGTACGTACAGTGTCTTGGTATTACTGCAGGTTCTGCTCCTCATGGGTAACTTACTGCCATCACAGTTGTATGCATCACCGGCAAGTTATACCACCGCTGAACTGGCTTTGCTTATTAATGGATGGTTTGGGTTATGTATTTATCTTTAACATGTTTGCATTTTTATGTTTGATTCAGGGATATCCACATCCATGTAGGTGTGTTGAGAAACATTCTACTTTACACAAATAGTTACATTTTAATTTTCTTCTAGTTCTCTATAATGATGCTTGCATTTTTAGATATCCACAGAATATGAATAAAATCTAAATTGAATACGTTTGCACTGTATCATTTCAAGAGCTTACGAATAAATCCAAAGTAAGAAAATGTGTAGTATACTGGCCCAAAAGCCCTGTTGGTGGAAGTTCCCTATGTTCCGGCTCAGTGGCAACACTTGCGTGTAACCTAAGGAACCAGCAACACTCTGATTGTGCACATCAGCGTCCGATTCCAACTAGTTTCAACATTTAAGAAGGGCAGCCAGGGGGAGATAGGAGGGAAGACATTCTCTGGCATTTTCTTAAATGGTGTAGGAGTAAAAGGTTGATTGCAACCATTACGTAGGACATTTTTGTTGATTTATCAAATTCACAATATTATTGACAATCAGCTGTTAAATGGTGTACCAGTTGTTTGCATCTTTTAAATTAAAGCAATAGCTTGGTGTATGTTTTGATTCAATAACTCTATAACTGTCTATCATGACAGTCAATATATATGATTTATTGTACCCTGCTTCAAATTAAATGTAATAAAAATGACGTAATACAGCTGAAGCTTGATTTAAAAAAATTGTATGACAATACATAAAACTAGTAATCTGGTAGATATCCGCTGCCAGCCATTGATGGGTATATACAGTGAGGGAAAAAGTATTTGATCCCCTGCTGATTTTGTACGTTTGCACAGTGAGAAAGAAATTATCCGTCTCTAATTTTAATAGTAGGTTTATTTGAACAGTGAGAGACAGAATATCTTGTAAAAAAATGCATTCATTCATTTGCATTTTAAATGAAAGGAAATAAGTATTTGACCCCTCTACAAAATGTGACTTAGTGGCAAAACCCTTGTTGGCAATCCCAGAGGTCAGATGTTTCTTGTAGTTGGCCACCAGGTTTGCATACATCTCAGGAGGGGTTTTGTCCCACTCCTCTTTGCAGATCTTCTCAAAGTCATTCATCTTTCTGGAACTACCGATGCCGGGGATGCTTTGACAGATAACAAAATATGTGACAAAGTGTGCGAAGTGTTGTAAATATATTTTTTTGTTATAGGCATGTTATATGTGCAGAAAGCTTAGAATCTCACTAATCTAACTACAGTATACATTTTTAAGTAGCTATTATGGCAACTATGCAAGTGTTTGAGTATAGTCAACATCCACACAACACCTTTTGAGACGTCTATTTATGTCCTGCTGCCGAAACCCCTAAAATATGCATTCATAACCTCCCGTCTTGACTACTGCAACTCCGGACATCAAATCTACATACCTCTGTATGCTCCAAATGGTTCAAAACTCTGTGGCCAGACTATTCACTCACACCAAGTCCCGTCAGCATATCACCCCTATTCTCTGTGAGTTACACTGGATTCTTATCTCCCAACGCATTGACTACAAGTCTCTCCCGAAAACTATCCGTGACTCTATGACTATCCCCATCTTCCAGCAATACCTCAAGACTCATCTGTTCAAAATCGCCGACCCCAAACATGCCAAATTCCACTCACTCAATCCTCATTGTTTTCCCACTGAATGTTTTAGTTATTTTTTTTGTCATTGGGTACCTGTAAAGCTCTATATAAATGTAATGTATTGTTATTATTGATATTTAAATTGAGCTTAAACTGTATTTTCCAAAGTTTTGAAATCAAAGTCAACTGTTTCCATGACATTAAAAGTTGTCAAAGTTTTGCAACCTACTGAAGAATATTTTGAACTCTGCCAACTGTTTGCTTACCACTGAGAAAAGACTGTAAAGAAAGACACGGCTGTGGGTCTTGGAATAATTAGAACAATCAAAATAGTTTAAATGTAAATGGTGTCTAAATAGTATTGTTTCCACTTTGTGTGTTGACTGTGTTATCCCTGAAGTTTGCCTACAGGCATAAAAGATCCACAGAGGATGCCATTGCCCTGACCCTCCAATCTGCACTTTCTCATTTGGACAAGATGAACACATATGTGAGAATGTTGTTCATTGACTACAGCTCAGCCTTCAACACCACTGTGCCCCACAAGCTGGCGGTGAAGCTCAGGGATCTGGGTCTTGACCCTCTATGTGCAGATGGATCCTAAATTTCCTGATGGGCAGACCCCAGGTGGTGCAGATGGGCAACACCACCTCCTCAGTCTTAAGTAAAAGAATAATTGTCTATGAGCTTAAAGAGCTTATGCATAAAAAGCTGATTTACAGTGTAATGTCAATTTATTAAAATAATGTAATACTCTGGAATATGTTAAATACATACTAAATGCAATAAAGGAAATAATAAAGAAAAGTTTGTAAGGCCCTGTGTCACACAGAGATGTGACAGGGCCTGATGGTTGGGCATTTTAACAGCCATTGTTCAGCCTGTTATCATGTTGGCAAAAAAACTGTTAACAGGCAAGGAAGGTGTGACGACTGTGCCATCTACTACCCATCCTCCCCCTGCGGGAGGCAGGCTTCGGCGTAATATTAGTTGCTGCAGAACCATTGACGAGATTACATTTTCCACATTTGTTTACATTGGCATAAGTGTCTTGCACTCATACTTTGTTCCTGATTAACCACACCGTTCAGGTCATTATAGTTATCTTGTACTTTAGGTTGAAAGGGGATTTTGACAGAAGAGAAATCCTTCTGCAAATATTCCAAAAATCTGACTAGCTGAATTAAAAATATTTTATATGGGTAAGGACATGTTGTACGGGTAAGGACATATTGAATTGACACATTCCAATTCCTACTTTTATCATTTGTCCAGACAGCACAAAATATGCACCTCCTGGCCTCATTATCCTCTGTTTTAGCCAGTTCAAGATCTATTAATGGCTGCAGATTATTATGATTTCTGTTGAGATGTACTTGAAACACAAACTGAGCTGGATCCTCTGAATCTCTGGGGTGAATGATACACTCAGGACACATCCCCTTACTGCCTTCAAGAATTTGTACAAAACTCCAAATCTTAATGGCAACGAGATGAGCTAGGTGGTCCTCATCTCGTATACCTAAATATTACATTTCCCTCTTCACAAAATGAATACGATTAACCCAGACTTCTACAATGTCATGCTGGGAACCGCAGTAACACATAGTACATAGAAAGACTCCCAAAATGCGGTCTGATTTCAAAATATTTGAAGAGAATTCCAGGGAAAAATATTTCTAGGAATAGCCTCAGTCAGGCTGTTCAAAGTTTGATTAAACATTGTGCATGATGTATTTGATGGAGGGAAAATGTGAAATAACTTTATAAAGCTGGCAGAAGAAATGCATATACCCCCAAATGCAACTCTGGCCAGGTCATGATGGCAAAATGAAAATACATAGATATAACGTTCTCCCATTAATGTATAGGGGTGTAATAGTACAGTATCCATAACGTTCATTACAGGATGTTCAGTTCGGTACGCATTGTGAACCAAATTAATGTTGTCTAGGGTTAACCACACATGTTACTTTTTTGGTGTCCAGAACTACAATTCAAAATTTTAAGTTTTCCCCCAGAGACAGATCTTGAAGCCATAACTAAAGTAGCCCAGCACGTGATATACTCATAAATCAATATGGGTAATATGCCGTTTTCATTTTTCTGTTGGCAATGACTGTTTGCTTCTTATTGTAAAAGATGCACTGCTGCTGCTGAATTGTGATATTCCCGCTCGTTTTTGTACCTTTCAATATTAGTCTATAAATGAGTTTTTCAGTCATCATGCCCTCCCCTCCCACCCTACTCTTTACAATTCTTCCCACAGCTGAGAAGAAAGTCTTTGGAAAACACATAACACATATCTAGAGGTTGATTTTGTTTAACTAGCCTTAAACGGCCAACAGTAGTAGTAGTAGTAGTAGTAATTGTAGTAGTAGCCAATTTGACATGTCAAAATATTCACCATGAACAAGTAGTTATTAATTATATAAAATACACTTCTATTGATAAGACATTTCAGAATGTCACTATTCTTGCTAATATTGCACCATCCCCTACTTAAAAAAGCAACATGAATCAATACCACCATCATAACAGGTACATCAAACCCAGTCAGTGCATACAACAAGGCCATTACATGTCGTAGCCCTGTGTAGCCTCTTGCCATTATTTTCACATTACTGTGTACTGTGTATTGACCTCACTTGCCTCTGATACTGGCAATTGGTGGGTACTACATTTACTCTGCTGGGCCGTGCTGGGCTCATAAACTAAGGTAGCAACTGCTCAAGATCTAAAAATGAGTGCCAGCAGCTTAGCAATAACATAAATGATAAGTATTGTTATTTTCTGTTACATGTGATATCCATGAATAAAAGTTATGCAAACGGAAAGTCAGGGAAGAACTATCTTTATTCAGCATGAGACGTCGATGTTAACAGTCCATATTTCTTTCATTTCTCTCTCCCTCCCTCTCTCTCTCTCCAATTAATACAGAAAGAACACAGTACTTATACCAAAATACAAGGGAGGTGGCCAATGGTCTAAACCAGCCATTACATTGTCAAATAGGCCTTTCTTATTGGAGGGTATCTTACAAATGACCCTTGTATGGTCTGTTCCAGACTATGGTCAATGGTCCTATCCATCAAGCCTATGACAGTCACATGGGCAACTCCTAGTTGTTTGCCTGTCATCATTTAGGCAAACAACAAACAATTTTAAATTTAATTTGAAATGGTTGATATAGTAATAGGACTTATTTTTAACCAAAATTGGAAAAAGACTGGCCGCCGCCTGGGCCCGCAAAGGACTGGCCGCCGGCGCTTGCTGAGGACTGGCCGCTGCCGCCTGCCGAGGACTGCCCAGGAGCTGCCGTCTGAGTCCGCGCCGCCCTCTCCGGCCCAGGAGCTGACGCCTGAGTCCCCCTGAGTCTCCTTCATTTGTCTTGTCTCCAATTGTCACTCACACCAGGACACAATTAAGTCATCAGTACGTGTTTAAATGTTTCTCCTCTGCTCCCCTCATTTGTCGGTCATTGTTCCATGTCTATGTTTGTTCCCGTCAGTGGTGAGTGTTGTTTTGTGTATAAACATTTATTTTCATTCAGTTTGTTTTACAGTGTTTGTTTAAATTAAAGATATGCGCCTGGTTCCTTTTCTGCCACTACACTAATCATGACAAATTGTCTAAAATATGTCCAGCCTATCTTTCATTTGAAAATTAGGATATCACTGAGGTTACTATTATAGGTATTGTATTTTTGGGAATATCAATTAGATCATGAACTATTCTACACTATTTCTCATTTTACAGTATTTTTCATTTTCATGACCAAATTCTGTGATTACATCTGCATTTTCCACATCGCTGAAATCACAAGGGCCGAAAAAATCCTCTGTACCGCAATCGTATGGATGCGTATATTTAAATCAGCTTTGGGTACCATTACAGCCCCAAGTTCCAAGTCGGAAGTTTGAACTGGAATGCCAGAATTCAAGTCAGAATTCCAACTCAAAATTCAACAACCCCCCCCAGCCCAGGGTATGTTATCCGTAATGGCAGCACCTAGTAAAACGAACAATACACGTATGCCGTTTAGAAGACTAGTGTTAATAATTATACAGGAATGGCCCATTAAAAAGGTCACACAATGAAAATCATTGTATATTTTCCAAAAGGGCAAATACAAAAAAGTATTTAATCGGGGTGTCCATTTGATTTTTTGATTTTGCACACTGAAAAGTGAACATCTCGGGTGTGATGTCATTCCCAGTTCTGAGTAACAACTTCCGAGATGAATGGAACACATTATTCTACTCTACCCTATCAATCAAGCAATCCTCACAATGTCATCTTCGATAACACGAGTAGCCTGGATAAATCCGAAAAAACTATGTAAGGACCATTTATAGTTTAATGTCTATCTAATGTATTTCTATGTATTTCTAGAATTCTTGTATAAATTAAGGAGCCAGTTAGGAGTGAAATAGGGACTAAAGTTAAGACCATACATCTTAATAATTACCTAGCCATTTCTCAAGAGTTGGACAATTCCACAAAAACGAAATTGCATTTCAAAGTACTTACTTCAACTTATGTTTTAAAGTTTGCTAGGTTAACTTGTTGTATAAAAAGGCAGTGAAAACAAGGCTGTATTTGCAAATCCACATGCAGCAACAGGGTATTTCCAAACAGCCCGAGACCTTGATCCTTAGGACTGTTCACCAAAATGTTGCCCAGCTCGAGGGTGCTCCGATATGCCCCATCTGCTGGTTCCCATCAAACCAGTGCGTGAAGCATTGCAAGGTGGACCCATTGCTGTGTGCCCCAGCAATGGGTCCACCTTGTTGGTCACTTCAGGGGCCTACTAGTTTCGACCATGCCCCACATCCTGATCAGCAATGTCTACAAACTTCCATAGCCCCGCACACTGCAGAGTTTCTTTGGAACGTGGAGAGACTATGGCATGTCGAACCCTTACCTTATATTAGTGAGAAGTTGGCCACCCACTCAAAGCAAGACCAGCATACCCTTGCCTGACTACAATCATCCACTACTCGGATCAAAGTTGGCAGTATCTATCGCTATGCTACTCATCTACTCCGGCGCGCCACTTCATGCTTCCAAGGAATCTGTGCTACCAAGCCTCCGTAGTACAGAATGGAGAATCACAAAGGACTCGGCACGTGCTAACACATATTGTGAGGAGATCCGTAAACTGGAGGACGCTGGATATGTGGCACAGATCACCGCTGAAGGAGCTGAGCAGTCTGTAGAGACTTGGTTCATCCCACATCATATGATTCACCATAATGGTAAAGATCAAATTGTGTTCAACAGCTCATTCCAAAACCCGGAACAATCGATGAATGAGAATCTCGTCCCCGGGGCGACCTTGGGGCTGTCACTGTTGTAGCTGTGAGCGGGGATATTAAGGGCATGTTCCACCAAATCAGGCTCCTTCCGGCAGACCAGCCTGGGTCACGCTTCCTCTGGAGGGATATGTTGCGAACAGAGGAGCCAAAAATCTATGAGTGGCAGGTGCTGCCATTTGGAATAACCTGCAGTCCATGTTGCGCAATCTGTGCATTGCATCGACATGTCCAGAGCAGCAGAGAAGGGAATCCATGCCTTGTAGAGTCAGTTGAGTACTCTTTCTATGTCGATAACTGCCTTCAAGGCACTGCTTTCTGTGAGGAAGCACGAGAACTTCTGAGTGGTCTGTGTGCGTTACTTGCCACTGGGGGCTTTGAGATCCATCAGTGGGCCGGTAACATCACAGAGGTCATCACACACCTTCCCCCTGAAGCCAGGTCTGAAAGCAGTGAGCTGTGGTTGTCCAAGACCGGCACCGTCCTTCAAGAGCCGACGCAGGATCTACGCTGGAACTGCCAACGAGACGAGACTTCAACACCTACACTGAAGAACCTGTATAAGGTACTTACCTCCTAAATAACGCCCTTCACCATCCGGGCAAAAATACTTATCCAAGACTTGTGGAAGGAGGAACTAGGATGGGATGTTCCAATCCAACCTTGAAAGAACCTGCTTGAAAGATGGCTCACCTGGGAGAAAAATGGTTCCACACCTTATGAACATTGATATTCCTCAAAGTTACGCACCACCTTGTGCCGGCACTCCAGCTATTAGAGATCATCACATCTTCTTTGATGCCTCTGATCGGGCATACGGCTCTGTTGCCTACATGTGGACCGTTGATGACGAGAAGCAAGACCATGTCTCCTTTGTATTAGCCAGGTCCTGCGTGGCCCCAAAGAAACAGTCGATGCCTCAATTAGAGGTACACGTTTTTCCGAAATCCAGAACCTGACTGAAGTAGATAACTGGAGGTAAGTAGACTTGGCAAACAACCCAGCTGATTCCATTACACGGGGAAAGACACTGATGGAGGTAGCACAGCCACACCGTTGGCACTAAGGGCCCGAGTTCCTATATCAAGCATCTGAACAATGGCCCACTATGTCTTCAGGTAACTTGAAGCCGGGTAGCTGTGAGCTAAAGAAAAGTATTCTGTGGGAGAGTGTCAGTCGGAGCTTCTCAGGCTTCCTGATCCAGCTACGTTTTCTACTTAGAAGAAGCTTCTACAAGCCTTCACGGGGAGGCCGACACTCCGTCTGAGCCCCCCAATGAAGCAGCTGACTACTGCTGAGATTCTCCTCTTGAAGCAGGTTCAGATGGAATCCTTCCCAAAAGAGGTTAAAGCTTTTGAGCACAACCGGCTGATCTCCTCCAACAGTCCTTTTGGCTCTCACTGGAGTACGATAAGGTCACCTGACTCCTCCTCAGAGTGGGCAGGAGACTGTGCCGAACAGAGAATCTTGACATGGATACAATCCATCCAATTGTCCTGGATCCGCGTAATACCATTACGAAACTGCTTATGCAAGATTACACCCCGGGTCTGAAAGAGTGTTAGCAGAACTTTGTCACTGTTTCCGGATTCTACGGGGGAGGGAGGCCATCCGGAAGTACCAGTACACTTAGGGAGTGCCAGATTTAGCGAGCCAAAACAGACAACCCGAAAATTGCTGACCTCCCACCAGCTCGCCAATGCCTAAATAAACCGCCATTTTATTCTACTGGAGTTGATTGCTTTGGGCCCTTCACTATCAAGATTGGACGTTGCACTGAAAAGAGTTCGGGAATGTCTACAAATGCCTGACAACTCGTTGTGTGCGCCTGGACCTCCTGGATAGTCTGGATTCCGACACATTCATTGTCTCTATGACGCTTCATTGCACGCTGAGGAAGACTAAGATTCTATCAGACAATGGTACCAACTTATGTGGAGGTGACCAAGAGCTATGTGAGGTCTTTGTTGCAATGTCTTCCCACCTGAAGTATCAATTAGCAGAACAGAGAATAACGTTATGGTTTAACCCACCAGGCGCTCCTCACTTTGGTGGCACATGGGAACGAGAGGTTAAATCAGTGAAGATGGCCCTGAAGGTAATCCTCAAGGAACAGACCGTGCCTGAACCGGTACTTCGTACTGTACTTATTGAGGTGGAAGGAATACTAAATGCTTAACACCTTAGCTAAATCTCTTCTGACGTGGCAGACCCCGATCCTATCCCTTACTCATGGGACGTCATAACTCATCCCTTCCTCAAGCCATGTATGATTCAAATGATCTTTTTGGGAAGCGCCGCTGGAGACACAGTCAAGCTCTTACAGAACATTTCTGGTCCAATTTCATTCAACACCATCTGCCAAGTCTACAGGAGAGGCAGAAGTGGAAGGATAGCAAAGAACAAAGGTTGATCAAGTGGTCCTCATAGTGATCGCACAGCTACCGCATGCATCCTGGCCAATTGGGAAGGTGGCCGTACTCGCCCTGTTGCAGATGGATGAGTCCGAGCAGCCACTATACATGTTAAGGATTTAACCTACATTCGTCCTGCAACTCGGTTGATACAGCTCCGTGATAAAGATGATCCCACCATTTAAAGAGGTCTTTCTACATGTTTCAAACAGCCTGTTAAACACTTGGGGGCAGCTGTGAGAAAGTCCACTTGTACGTGACGTCACCCTATGTGCTTGGCGTTGCATGGGAGTTAGCTAATTCAGCAATAGAAGAGAGCAGAGTCAGTACGGCCAGATCACATCTTTGTTAAGTTCATTACCCGTGTGTGAATGCAAACATGAGTATTCCAACAAATATAAAGAAATGCTATCTCCATGTCATCATTCTCAGACTGTCCTCCATAACGCCTTACATTTGCACCCTTTCAGGGAAATCACATTTTCTCCATGTTAGGTTGGCTACATGAGTTCAGCCAAGTTTGGATTCGCAATTCACGTCATCGTGATGTAGTCTGGTTTGTAGGTCAGGAACGTGACAGTACAGAAAACACTTCTTTTGGTGGAATCATTTGAATTAGCATACTAATGTACCATGTTTCTGTCATTATGTGTTGCTATACCATCAGCTCAGCTACTTCAAAATGTCACTATTAAGATAACCAGTATAACTTACAACTGGCTACTATGTATAGGGAGACAAAATTGGATTATGGAATACACGGCTGTCAAAAAAAGATACCTGCCTCTCTGTGATTCTCTAACCGGAACTGCAACTACCCATATACTGCCTACTCAACCAGTCAGCTCCATTACCTGAGGCCATCCTCTTTAAGTGTGTAGAAATGTCAAAAAAATGACTTTAAAGTTGTTTTATTGTACTGCAAAATTAATTGTAGGCAGAATACAACAATTGTGACAATTTTTTATTTTAATACAATGGTGTCCAACCTGCCCATAGCACTGTGGTGTAGTGCAGCGGTCGGGAACCTATGGCTCGCGAGCCATATATGGTTCTTCCGGTGACGGCATATGGCTCCCAGACAATTTTTTGTCAGTTTGGAACTTAATTTAAAATACTTGTGATATTTCTTAATAATACGGTGTCATTTTAAAGTAAACAGAAATTAGTTTTGAAGCTAAATTTCATGTTCTTGCCCATAATTTAATATTTAAATATAAAGCGGCACTTCGATAAGCCCCATGCTTCATCTGCATCGAAATATTCAGCGGGGGACAGCAGGAAAAGGGCATGCGAGGACCTACAGCGGAGAGTGCAGACGAGTCAGCAGCAACTACTTGTGTGGACCAAGCAAGGTAACGGGAAATCCGTTAGCTTTGCGGGTGCTTTGGCAATAGTAAGGAATGGAAAGCCATTCACAGATGGCGAGTATGCCAAAACATTCATGCCTGATGTGGCCAATTAACTGTTTGATGACTTCCCAAATAAAGACAAGATAATCATACGAATACAAAAACTGTGCACACTAGTAGCATCATGATGCCAAATCATGTCGAGGAAACAAATTAAAGACAAACGCCGGGACATACTTTTCTTTCGTGTTAGATGAGTCAACAGACGTTAGCCATCTATCTCAGCGCAGTATAATTGCCAGATATGCTGCAGGTGACACACTGCGTGAGGAAAGCTTAGCTGTTTTGCCAATGAAAGGGACAACAAGAGAGGAGAGGATTTATTCACGTCTTTCATGGAGTTTACTAAAGAAAAAAAACGACCGATGGATAAACTTATTTCTGTCTGTATTGATGTAGCGCTTCTCCGTGAACATGAAGAGAGCCATCCTAAGATTTCATTGCATCCTGCACCAGAAGGCGCTTTGCGCTCCGTGTGGCCATGAGATTGGTGAGGTGATGTCGCTGGTCATTCAAGTGGTCAACTTTATTATTGCCCGAGCTTTAAATGAACGCCAGTTTAAAGCTCTGTTAGAAGAAGTTGGGAATCATTATCCCGGTCTTCTTTTAGACAGTAACGTGCGTTGGTGGTCAAGGGGGAAGGTGCTCAGCCGTTTTGTAGCTTGCCTGAATGAAATCCGGACTTTGCTTTAAATGAAAGGCGTCAAGCAACAAGGCCATCAGCAAAACCATGCAGCACCCGAAGTCGCATTAAAAGTAAGACATATTTAATTTATTATAAGTTAAAAATACTATATGGCTCTCAATGAAATATACTTAGAAATATTTGGCCTTTATGGCTCTCCCAGTCAAAAAGGTTCCCGACCCCTGGTGTAGTGGTTAAAGACAGTGACTCACATGGGAGACCTGGGTTTGAATCTTGTGAGGTCAACAATAGTTCCTACTTTTAATTGCGGGCCAGCTGAACTAGGCTTGCCTGGTTCCTTTCCTGGTTTAATAATGCAAAACAACAACCATGTAAATGGAAGGGCATTGAATTCTGAGCTGTTTATACTTTGATTGGTTTATTTTTATTTTGTTTGCAATGCAATTGGTGTTTGTCAAACCAGATGAACCTTTTCTTTATGTTCTCAGAGTCCTTTAAGTGCCGTTTGGCAAATTCTTTGAGGCGGTAGTGGATTTCGTCTTGACACTGTGGTGTAGTCCTGATTCATGGAGTCCTTCTGACAGGTTTTCCTATCTCTGCAGAGCAGCCCTGAAGGTCTGTTAGAGTTCCCTCCTGACCCTTCTTGCCCATTTATTTAATTTGGACAGAGAGCCAGCACTGGCAAGAGTGTTGGTGGTTTCAAACTGTTTCCATTTCATAATGATGGAGCCCACAGTTCTTCTGGAAATGTTCAATACTCTAGAGATTTATTTACAAATTCCCCCGAGCAATGCCTCTACAACCCTAGGGAGAATTCCTTGGAATTCATTGCCTGGTTTATGTTGTGGCAGGTACTGGACCTTATGAAAACAAAGGTTGTGTGCCTTTCGAAATCATGTCCAATAAATTGAATTTGCAGCTGGTGGACCGATCAAGTTCAAAATGCACCTCAGGATGATCATAGGACACCGGATATATCTGAGCTCAATAATTCAGATGGCTGAATGTTACTGTTATTTGTTTCTGAAAAAAAGGTTAAGTATATGTTGTTCCTTATGGTGAAAGCTTCTGTAAAAGGAGTGGGGAAGTCGGTGGTAGCATTTAGGCAATAAGACATTTCTGGGATGCAAGCCAGACAAATAATCCCTGTTGACAGAACTAAGACTACCCCCTAGCAGTGTCCTGGTCCTTTTGATGAGTAATATTATCTGTCCTTTAACTGACTGCTGTGGGACAGACAAAAACGATTCAGGAACAGCTTTGTGGGCCCGGTAGGATCATACTTCAAACATTACTACATAATGGTTAATAACTACTTGCCCATAGCATAAAGCAGTGCACATTGGTATTTCAAGCCCAAATTGCAACAAAGAAAATGTAGGGGTAATATCTGACAAAACTGGTGAATGTATTGAGAAAATTTGTGTAAACAGAACTGAAAGAACAAATACAATGTAAGCAATAGACCTTTAGTGGAAATAATACATAAATTCACCTGTCCCAACTTTCTGCCATCCAACTCGTTGCTAGCTCACACGCAAAGTTGTCAATGGTCCAATAGAAACTGTAATTCATGGATACAGTTTATTTTAACAGTCATATTTAAGCTAACGTTAGAAAACCCTTGTAGGAGCCATTTACTATGTTTGTGTTCTATTTATTATAATACTTATATTCCCCTTTCTATTTTTACTGTTGAAAGAGAAACTCCTGCCTATTGTTTGGACTTCATGCGTTGGAAGTACCCCCAGAATACTCATAAGTGGTATCAAGAGCAGAGGTATGTTTTGCAACTCCTTTTCACTACTAGATTGTCCCATATGACACTTTTTAGAACCCTCAGATTCAATTAAAGAGCTACGTGTGGAACTGAACACTACCACACTATGGTATCAAAGGATTCATGAATGAACATCCCTCAATATTGATTTGAAGTGGTGAGTGAAAGAGTCTATAGATGTGTGGTGATTTCTGTCAATGCGATTGCTGTGTACTGCAAATAAGTATACTTAGGGTTGCAATAGCGGACTCAGGCTGTCTGAGGGGCAGGGGCAAAAAAAAAAAATTAAAGGGCACCAGCTGCATGTGGTGGGGCACCAGTGCGCAGAAATTTGAAATGCATTCATGGTGAAACAGGACCTCAATTCACAGTACTGCCATTATCACAATAAACTGAGTCAGTGGGGAGAGCAATTGTATTTGATACACTGCTGATTTTGCAGGTTTTCCTACTTACAAAGCATGTAGAGGTCTGTAATTTTTACCAAAGGTGCACTTCAAATGAGACAGAATCTAAAATATCCAGAAAATCACATTGGATGATTTTTAAATAATTAATCAACTACCAACCAGTAAGAATTCCAGCTGTCACAGACCTGTTAGTTTTCCTTCAAGAAGCCCTCCTGTTCACCACGCATTACCTGTATTAACAGCAGCTGTTGGAAACTCGTTACCTGTATAAAAGACACCCGTCTACACACTCCAACCTCTCCACAACGGCTAAGACCAGAGAGCTGTGTAAGGACATCAGGGATAAAATTGTAGACCTGCACAAGGCTGGGATGGGCTACAGGAAAATAAGCAAGCAGCTTGGTGAGAAGGCAACTGTTGGCATAATTATTTTAAAAAATGGAAGAAGTTCAAGATGACTGTCAATCTCCCTCGGTCTGGAGCTCCATGCAAGATCTCTTCTCATGGGGCATCAATGATCATGAGGAAGGTGAGGGATCAGCCCAGAAACACACAGCAGGACCTGGTCAGTGACCTGAAGAGAGCTGGGACCACAGTCTCAAAGAGAACCGTTAGTAACACTATGCTGTCAGGGATTAAAATCCTGCAGCACACGCAACGCCCCCCTTCTCAAGCCAGCACATGGCAAACGTCAGACGGGCCTGGACAATGACTATCTGGATGATCCAGAGGAGGAATGGGAGAAGGTCATGTGGTCTGATGAAACAAAAATAGAGCTTTTTGGTCTAAACTCCACTCACCATGTTTGGAGGAAGGATGAATACAACCCCAAGAACACCATCCCAACCATGAAGCATGGAGGTGGAAACATTCTTTGGGGATGCTTTTCTGCAAAGGGGCGACATCACCGTATTGAGGGGAGGATGGATGGGACCATTTATCGCAAGATCTTAGCCAACAACCTCCTTCCCTCAGTAAGAGCATTGAAGATGGGTCATGGCTGGGTCTTCCAGCATGACAACGACCCAAAACACACAGCCAGGGCAACTAAGGAGTGGCTCCGTAAGAAGCATCTCAAGGTCCTGGAGTTGCCTTTCAGTCTCCAGACCTGAACCCAATAGAAAAACCTTTGGAAGGAGCTGAAAGTCCGTATTGCCCAGCAACAGCCCCGAAACCTGAAGGATCTGGAGAAGGTCTGTATGGAGGAGTGGGCCAAAGTCCCTGCTGCAGTGTGTGCAAACCTTGTCAAAAACTACAGGAAACATGATCTCTGTAATTGCAAACAAAGGTTTCTGTACCAAATATTAAGTTCAGCTTTTCTGATGTATCAAATATCATGCAATAAAATGCTAATTAATTATTAACAAATCATACAATGTGATTTTCTGGATTGTTGTTTTAGATTCCGTCTCTCACAGTTCAAGTGTACCTATAATACAAAGTTATGATATTACAGACCTTTACATGCTTTGTAGTAGGAAAGTAGGAAAACCTGCAAAATCAGCAGAGCATCAAATACTTTTTCTCCCTGTCACGTTGTGGGGTAACGGACCAGGCGCAGGCAGGGGTAGCAGTCGGTGTACTTTTATTTAACACAAAAATAACACAAAGAAACAAATCAGGAAAAACACCAAGCACTTGATACTGAAAGGTTTAATAAGGTAAGTAAATCATAAAAAATAAACTGAACTCACCACACGCATCAGGACATCCAATGATGGGAGCAGAGGAGAAACATTTAAACACATACTGATGACCTAATTGGGACCTGGTGTGAGAGACAATTGGAGACAATTGAAGGGGACCGGGATGAGTTCATGGCAAGTGGAAAGATGGAGAATGCGGGAGATGGCGGAGCAGTCCGTCACCTCATCGTCACACTCCCCACTGTACATGTTTAGTATATACAACGAAGTGTTTGCTTTAGTCACTGTCATGCAGCATATAGCACCTATTATAATTTCAATGTAATGAATCACTTTGTATTACAAGATTACATTTCAAAAGAGATTCATTATGAAAACAATATGGATACATTTTAAAATTTTATCATAAATGTCATTCCTCTCTGTAAAAGTACTTCAAAGAAACCACTATATAATATAATAATCACATGACAGGAAACAGTACAAATATGGAAATATATCAGTTAAATGTAAATGCTAATTGCATATTACCAACTATAATTTTGTCATTTATGTAAATGTATTTACATGTATTTAAGACATATTAAAACATTTGAAAATGGCCAAAATTGAAAATGTAAATATATGTATTAAACATATGGCCATACATTAGTAATACATATAATACATATATTGGTTACTACCTTGTGGGTCAAATGGTTGCCCATGCGGAAGGACAATTTTTTTTACATCACCTTCAAAAAGAAGAAGCTGTGCTAAAAGCAAAAAGGAATAAATTGGATTGGAAAATGAAATAGCAGAACTCACTGCCAAGTTGAAGGCATGGGATGAATACAGTGACCACATCATTTCATCGCAGGTCAGTGGTAAAACACCAACCAATGGCATAAATGCTTTTGCAGAGGCAACATATAGTGCTCCAAGGACTTTGGAAAGGTTCAACCCCTCAACCCCTAGAGTTATGTTGCAAGAGACCTTAAAACAAACAAGGATAGCACAAACCAGAAATTATTTTAGTATTGGTACATATCCAGAATGGCCACCAGCAAAGTTAACAAGTCCAATAGATGGCGCCATATGCATTGAAACTGGTGCTGACAATGGCAACCAAAGAACCATTATTAATGAGAGCAATCAAATGAAGCATTTTTTGTGTCCTACAGAAGCAAGAGGTATTTTTGTGAAACAACAATGACTCTCTACGTCTTGTGAGATTCTAGTGTTTTCAGGTGAACCATTGCTTTACCAATCCTTTATCAGAGCTTATGATTATGGCATTGACAGCAAAGCTGACAACAACCAAGACAAACTGTAGTACTTAAAACAGTATACCAGTGTACAACTGAGATAACTTGTTAGCAGCTGTTTATATACGGATGCTGCAAGAGGGTACATGGAAGCAAGGAGGCTCCTAAAGCAACATTTTGATATAGGAATCACTGCTGCCTATGTCCAAGCCTGGCCACCTGGTGACAATGACTGTACTCTAGCTATTTTACTTGTCCAAATCAAACATGACAAATGTATCATGATTATACAGTTAGGTCTGGAAATATGTGGACACTCCCACACAGAAGTATATATAGACATTTTTTTTAAACATTTATTTTTAGTATGTCTATTTTTTTAAACATATACTAATATATGTATTACTAATCTATGGCCGTATAATTCATAAATATATATTTGCACATTCGATTTTGTCCGTTTTCAAATATGTTTTAATATGTTGGTAGTTGATTATATGCATTCAGCATTTACATCTCAAGACAAAGTAGGCATTAGGATTTGTTCCGGAGAGACAAAAACGTTATTGGCTATAACCTTCGGTATCTACATTATAGCAAGCCTAAATAAAACGGTTTCGGGTGGATTTTCGAAGTATGCATATGTGCATGCTTTTTGGGTCAGAATAGACAAAAACATAGCTGGCAACAACATAAAGTACCTACATTATAGTAAGCCAAAAAAAAACAGTTCATGGTTATACAGTATCGCCATTCACAAATGAAAGAAAAACAAATGTTTTTGTGCTATTAAATTAAATAGCTTTAGCATGAAAAGGTTCTTCAGTCTCGCTAGCAATTGCAATTCTTATGACTATTCCTAGGAAGTTAGTAGATACAAGTAAGCCTATTACTGGCAAAAAAGCTGTTAAAATGGCCAGAGGCATTGGCCATACATTTCATAGATGCTATTTGTGGTGCAGGTAAACTTAATAAGAAATGTTAGTCAGTGTAACGCAATGCTCAATGGTGTCTAGTGACCAGTTTAATTTTTATTCCTGTGGAGTAGTGTTTAAAGATAATGCATTTCACATGGGAGACCTAGGTTCAAATGCAATGAAGGCAACATTATTTATACATTTTCTTTGCGGGCTGCCTGAACTAGGCTTACCTGGTTCCTTTTCTGGTTTTGAAATGTAAACTTGAAGTACAAAGTGGTTAATTATATTGAAACGTAAAAAGGTGTTATATGCTGCTTTACAGTGACTAATGGCCAAACTTTGATGTATTTACTAAACATTTATCGTTATATTGTGATGGCAGTTGTAAGATTCAATAGCAGCTGTAAGATACTGTTTTGTGGTACGTGGGTAGCGAGTGCGTAAAAGATAAGGCATAAACAAAAGCACCAAAAATATATCGAACGAAGAATAAGGTTTTTTGGATTTAATAAAGAAAAACAGCACCACACAGTCAAACAGACAGACAGAATAACCCATGAGGTGCGGTTGAAAATGAGAAACCTAAATAGACATCATAATTATTAACTCAAAACAGGTTGTGTGTGTGTGAGAGTGTGTATGGGATGGGTGCGCTGCGGCCATCTGCTCCAGCCAGCAGTCTTAGTACAATAGCGAGGTGGAGCACAGGAGAGGGAGAGAGCACGCAGGACCTATCGCTCTAAATATAGGCCCTTATTAAAAATGATGGACTAACCAGTTGTTTCTTTACTTGCATTTATAATGAATTCAATTGAAATTATAGTAAATACATACTGTGCCATTTACAAATTGGCTCTTGTTTGTCAAATATAATAATTGTCTTTTCACAGTAGTTAATGTTATGCAATATGGCCTAAACTGGTGAATAATTTAATTAAATTATAATTATATTAATTATATGACATGCATTATATTATATTGTGAGGAGCAATATATATATATATATATATATATATATATATATATATATATATATATATATATATATAGCCACCAATTGTGCAAGTTCTCCTACTTAAAAAGATGAGATAGGCCTGTAATTGTCATCATAGTGGGAAAATAAAATCCAGAGAATCACATTGTAAGATTTTTTATGAATTTATTGGTACATTCTTCTGTAAAGTAAGTATTTGGTAACCTACAAACAAGCAAGATTTCTGGCTCTCACAGACCTGTAAATTCTTTAAGAGGCTCCTCTGTCCTCCACTCGTTACCTGTATTAATGGCACCTGTTTGAACTTGTTATCAGTATAAAAAACACACTCCAAACTCCACTATGGCAAAGACCAAAGAGCTGTCAAAGGACACCAGAAACAAAATTGTAGACCTGCACCAGGCTGGGAAGACTGAATCTGCAATAGGTACGCAGCTTGGTGTGAAGAAATCAACTGTGGGAGCAATTATAAGAAAATGGAAGACCTACAAGACCACTGATAATCTCCCTTGATCCGGGGCTCCACGCAAGATCTCACCCTGTGGGGTCAAAATTATCACAAGAACGGTGAGCAAAAATCCCAGAACCGCACGGAGGGACCTAGTGAATGACCTGCAGAGAGCTGGGACCAAAGTAACCAAGGCTACCATCAGTAACACACTACATCGCCAAAGACTCAAATCCTGCAGTGCCTGACGTGTCCCCCTGCTTAAGGCATGTCCAGGCCCGTCTGAGGTTTGCTAGAGAGCATTTGGATGATCCAGAAGAGGATTGGGAGAATGTCATATGGTCAGATGATCTGTGATGGAAATTTTATCGAATAGACACTCTTAAAGGAGTAAGAAAGAGACAAAATTATTTTGGCACAATTAGCAGTTTATTTGCAAATAGAGAGACGCATCAAACGCTTACAGAATAATCATTTGAGGAGCCTCTAACGTAAAATTCAACAACGGTCAGTATTTATAACAGTTAAAGGGGTGTGGTATGATGCTGCACATGTGTGCTAACTCAACAGAACATATTCCCTTTGTTCTATTACTACCTAGGCCTCACACAAAGGGCAGGATATCCGTCTCCACATGGGTAACCTCTTCAACTCTGTTAGGGCTTGCAGCATCCGGACAGACAATAGATGCCCTAAAGAATTATACACATGGGCATATCAATGCGTAACCCAATAATCTGCCGATACCAGTCAATGATGCCCCCTAGGCAATATCAGATCCCCCTCTCCGACATTTCCTAAGGAACAAAGGACAGATACTCTGAATAAGGGTATCTAATGATCTTCTGTATTATATAGACATGTGTGTCACATCCAGAGACCAGAGTTACATGCTAGGTAATAGATAAGCAAACATGTCTTTAATTTACATTAGTTAAGAAATTGCCAAAACAGAACCCAAAATAGAACTTTTTGGAAAAAACTTGTGTTTGGAGGAGAAAGAATGCTAAGTTGCATCCAAAGAACACCATAACTACTGTGAAGCCTGGGTTGGAAACATCATGCTTTTGGGCTGTTTTTCTGCAAAGGGACTAGGATGACGGATCCGTGTAAAGGAAATAATGAATGGGGCCATGTATCATGAGATTTTGAGTGAAAACCTCTTTCCATCAGCAAGGGCATTGAAGAAGAAACGTGGCTGTGTCTTCCAGCATGACAATGATCCCAAGCACGCCGCCCGAGCAACGAAGGAGTGGCTTCGTAAGAAGCCAGTCACCAGATCTCAACCCCATAGAAAATCTTTGGAGGGAGTTGAAAGTCCGTGTTGCCCAGCGACAGTCCCAAAACATCACTGCTGTAGAGGAGATCTGCATGGAGGAATGGGCCAAAATACCAGCAACAGTATGTGAAAACCTTGTGAAGACTTACATAAAATGTTTGACCTCTGTCATTGCCAACAAAGGGTATATAACAAAGTATTGAGATTAACTTTTGTTATTGACCAAATACTTATTTTCCACCATAATTTACCAATAAATTCATAAAAAATCCTACAATGTGTCTGTCTGGATTTCTTTTCAAATTTTGTGTCTCATAGTTGAAAGTAGTTTTAAAAAAAAACAGAAATGAATATTACAGGCCTCTCATATTTTTAAGTGGGAGAACTTGCACAATTGGTGGCTGGCTACATACTTTTTTGCCCCACTGTATATATACAGTGGGGAGAACAAGTGTTTGATACACTGCTGATTTAGCAGGTTTTCCTACTTACAAAACATGTATAGGTCTGTAATTCTTACCATAGGTACACTTCAAATGTGAGAGACGGAATCTAAAACAAAAATCACGAAAATTGCATTGTATGATTTTTAAATAAATAATTAGCATTTTACTGCATGACGTAAGTATTTTATCACCTACCAACCAGTAAAAATTAAGGCTCTCACAGACCTGTTAATTTTTCTTTAAGAAGCCGTCCTGTTTTCCACTTATTACCTGTATTAACTGCAACTGTTTGAACTCGTTACCTGTATAAACGACACCTGTCTACACACGCAATCAAACAGACTCCAACCTCTTTACAATGGCCCAGACCAGAAAGCTGTGTAAGGACATCAGGGATAAAAGTATAGACCTGCACAAGGCTGGGATGGGCTACAGGACAATAGGTAAGGTTGGTGAGAAGGCCACAACTGTTGGCACAATTATTAGAAAATGGAAGATATTCAAGATGACGGTCAATCTCCCTCAGTCTGGGGCTCCATGCAAGATCTCCCCTCTTGGGGCATCAATGATCATGAGGAAAGTGAGGGATCAGCCAGAACTACATGCAGGACCTGGTCAATGACCTGAAGAGAGCTGGGACCACAGTCTCAAAGAAAACCATTAGTAACACACTACGCCATCTTGGATTAAATACTTATGTTGTGCAATACAATGCACATTAATGATAAAAAAAATCATACAATGTGATTTTCTGGATTCCATCTCTCACAGTTGAAGTGTACATATAATAAAAATGACTGACCTCTACATGTTTTGTAAGTAGAAAACCTTGAAAATCAGCAGTTAATCTAATACTTGTTCTCCCCATTGTATATGCCTCCTTCCTGGAGAGTGTTCTTCGCTTGGATGCTGTGAAGTGGTTTTTTCTTTACCATTTACTATGATCATTCTCCACTGTTGTCTTCTGTGGATGTCCAGGCCTATTTCTCGTTGCATACCTCACCAGTTGTTATCTTTTTTCTCAGAATGTGCAAAACCTTTGATGTGGGCACTCCTAATGTTCTAACTATGATGAATATTTTTTGCAACAGTGTCACATAGGAAAAGGTAAGCTGTCTACTGTAGACCAACAGTTCTTCAAAATAGCATCAAGCTCTGCAATACCACCTTAGACGTCCTTTTTGGAAGATGTATTTGAAGCTGCCACAGAATTGTCACATAGCAGCAACCGCAAGCCCTTACATTAATTAGGAAGTTCAGCAAGGACAAGGAGTTCTTTAAGGATTACAGATGTTTTATGAATGAGGTAATCCGGTCAAGCTGAAAAGGTACCAAACCCCAGCTGCTTTGTGATGATAAGAGAGTGTGGTACATTCCACATCATGCTATCTACCACCCAAGGAAGAAGAGTATCTGTGTGTTTTTTTTTTATTGTGCTGCCTCATTAAGGTACACATCCCACAAAAAAGAGCTCCTGCAAGTCCGAGATCTCTCTAACACTGCTGTGGGTTCTTAGTTTTTGACAGGAGCCTATAGCCATGGTGGCTGATATTGAGGGCATATTCCATCAGGTCAAAGAACTGGCTCAGGATGTGGACTTTTTGCATTTGATGCACCATGTTGCATGACTGCATAATCTTTCCTTGATTCCAAGAGAGGGATTGAAGGCCCAGACGTCCGGTTGAAGACCAAATCCCAGATAACACACATACCGAACGTTTTACCGATGTCGGCCCGACATACACATGAGATGTCGGTGGAATTCAGCATAGATGTCGGATGCTCATTGGCAAGATGTCAAGTAAACATCGTTTTTTAAAGTTTTAAATAGACTCTGGACTCAGCCCACATGCATCGATTTATTATTAAAATTTGGACTCATAAAATGTTCACCCGGCACAGCCAGAAGAGGACTGGTCACCCCTGGTTCCTCTCTAGGTTTCTGCATTAATGTCAGCCTTCTTAGGGAGTTTTCCTAGCCACTGAAGTTCAACACTACTGTTGTTTGCTCCCTGGGGTTTAAGGATGGGTGTTTTGTGTAAAAAGAGCTTAATAAAAGAAATGTGATTGATTGACTTCAGTAGGCAAGGGAGACAATAATCTTGATAATGAGGGACAGAGTGGTACACAAAGTATTGCCAACAAGATACATTAAAGAGGAGAGAGCAGGCCATAGTGGAACAGAGGATAGAAAAGAGGAAGTGAGGAAGGAAAGAGATGGAGGGGATGGAAGAGAGAATAAATGGAGGGTGGCCTCGCTCGACAACATTCCTACCACAGCAAGATACATTTCCAGAGGAAACACTGAAATATGGGCAGCATCCACATTTCCAATGATGAGTTGGTTTTGTCCACCAATGTTTAACTTAAAACAACTACACATAATAGCATCCGTCAGTGGCATTGACCGAATGACAGTCTTCTGCCCCCTACCGCACCAGTTCAGTTGGGTTGCAAAGTCCATTGTGAAGACCTTCTCGAACACACACCAACCGGTTTGCTTTAAATTCTGTCCCCGGTTTAATGCAAACAAAGCATTAAAACTGCACATTCGTACTATTAGGGTTTGTCATACTACTTTAACATTTAGTTGAATCAGTTGTTTGCAACGTCTTCAAAAGTATTTCCAAGGGAACCCCATTCATTTTATTTATAATGTTAAACAAGTACCTGTAGAGTTTGGTGGGACACGTTGCTCACAGGTCTGAAAACAAGGTCTTGGAGCTAGAAGAGACAAGGACAGGGCTGAGTAGCATGGAAAGGGCTGAGTCTACTTCCACGAGTGTTACTTACTTCCATTTGACTTGAAGTTGTAGGTTGGACCTCCACTCCTGGCCTCCAACTGGCTGTTGGGATAAAAAGAGAAGATATGAAAAAGTGGTCAAGCTGTGTCAGGGTCCAGGTGCCATGCTCTGGTTTCCAAGCAGCTCTGGTTTCCAAGCAGCCCTGGAACGTGGCATGTGTATGTTCACTGTGCGCACCTGTGTTCCAGTAGGTTAATTACCATGTCTATTTAAGTTCATTTCTTTCAGATGCTGGTCTGGTCTGGCCAGTGATCTGGTCTGTCCTGTGATCTGGTCTGGCCTGGAACTTGGATCTGGATGACTAGTGACTTAAAGAATAAACATCAGAATTAGTATTATGTTACTTCATATCTGACCCTGTTGACTCTTCTGTGTCACTTGCCACAACTGATGCAATTCTGGTGGTTTGTGTTTGCTCTCACAATCAATGGAGCCTCCTTGCCTTTCCTTTTTTTTAGTGGAGAGGTATCGTTGAAATGTGTTGGAAGGAAGATGATCTTCCTCCTGAGGCTGTGTAGGAGGATGATGACCTGAGTCTTTTTGATTATATTTGAAAGAACAACAAATTAGTTGAAAAGGCTTTTTACCAGATAATTTTTGTCAAGATTTGGATATAAAGTAATAATAAAAAAAATAATATCATACATGATATGTTGTTGACATCTTAGGCATTCTTGCTCCTAGTCAGTGTTGAGGTCTGATGTCACACATAACATCTCCCATCGCTCTGCAATCTTGTGAAAATATTCTGTAACAGATGACAAGGACCATGCAAGTTAATGAGAGTAATAAAAATAATGATGTGTAGTATTACAAATACATACATTTGAAAAATAAATAAGGCTGTACACCGAATATTAGCTTTTTCAAAGAGTACTCGTGCTGGGTATAGCTTCCATCCTTTGCTTGGTTCTGGGGAATTTTTAACAAACTGTTTAAAATTTGGGCTTTTTCAGCATAAGGGGGCCACCATGCAAGACCTTCGGAACTTCTTTGCTTCTGTTCCTCAACACAGTGGGAGAGCAACTGTACATTTGGGTAAACATGTGAAGTCATGTTAGCATGATTAATACCAGCACTATTTTGTCTACGTCCGTAATTGCACCAAAGAAAACGTCGCACACTGATGTCAAACCGGAGATATAGGAGAGGCACACCAACATTACAAGCTAAAATCTCAGTTTTCCACTTTAACACTGAAAACAGAGTTTCTGAATACCTTCACCTTGAAACGAGTTTTTCAAAAGGTCCGTTTTCAGTATGAATTGGATTTTGGTCAGGAAATAAATGACGATGAAAAGACTGTGCAGGTTTGTACAGAGTAAACGCATATAACCGCCCATCGTGGACCCTTGTGACCCATTACCTGGCCACACATTTCTTTCAACTGTTTGCACGTACAGCCGACCTCCACTCGACGCTCTAAACCACTTTTGATCTTCCGACTGACAAGAAGTGTGTTATGTTATCTGGGATCACACTTTGCAGTGGGATCATTACTCATAGTGAAACAGTTTAAAAGGGCAGTAGCTTGGTTGATGAAAGGCATATTTTATATTTGTACTATTTTTTGTTAAATATTGGGATGCATTATTTGCACATCATTGCATTCTGTTTATGTTCTTTTGGGATTTTAAACAGTCCCAACTTCTTTGGAAACATGTTTTGAAACCAAAAAACTGAAGTCTGTATTATAATTTTTCCTGGTCCTTAGATTATGCTGTAGGTGAGGAGCCACTCAACATTAAAACTGTAAAATAGTAAAATTATCCTTTAAGCATACATTTACAAAGTACTCCTCAATACATTAAGGAAAGCTAGTTAATCCAGTTTGGGAGTTTTTCTCCTGGCTGGCTTCTGTCATGCCAATAAAGAGCAGTTAATGTGATGAGTACTCTATGATAATTATGGCTTTAGTTACTGCTTTATAATGGTTACACGTCAGCATTCTCAGAGACGTCATCCTGTTTTTAGAAAATACTAACTACTGAATTGGATATTACAAAATATTGAGACATGATTACGTTGATGTGACGTTGTTTCTATTAAGAGGTGAATATCTATAATGCTTTCCTTGAAATATTTAGAATATTCTGTCACACATCTTTGTGTATTCTACTTCTCAATGAGTGGTGATGGGGGTGGTTATGAAAGCATATTCATTAATCCATAGTATTCTATTTTTGCATTTATTTTTCTCTCAGTCAGCCATTCAGTCAACTCATCTCTCATGGACCCTGACTCCGTTGACAGTTTCAAGTCTCTCACTGAAGATTGATTTAAAAACTCTCAATCAGACCTCTTCCATTCACGCTGTTTGGCTCAGGTGAATTCTTTGTCAATCACAATGGGACATGTTTAAAAGCATTGTACAATATGTTTTCCCCCTGTATTCATGGCCTGTGCAACAACAAAATAGCTATGACACGTTACTATACAGTTTTGTGATATCCAAGGTGGATCACTTGATGATTGATTGATATGGATATATTGCTGTAAAATGTATATTTCTGCTCCAGTATACCCCTGTATTTATTGGGCCCTTTTGAACTTTACTACAACTTGATTTTTCTAGTTAATAATAAAAGGTAATAAAACGGTTTCTTTCTCAGCACTGTCTCCGTGAATAGGTTGAGGAATATGAGGCTTGGCACACCCTCAAAAGTAACTATGTTCTCTAAAACCGGTATTGTGATAACATCTAGCAGGTATAATTGAAATTCCTACAATACAACACATGGTTGTAATTATTTGATTTGGGTTGGCCATCAATCTCAAGGAATTGTTTGTTGGAACATCCCAAGACATATAGTGAGTTGAATCTCCTGCTGATTTTGTACATATGCCCACTGATATCAGTCTATAATTATAATGGTAGCTTTATTTGAACTGTGAGAGACAGAATAACAACAAAATAAATATATAAATTATTATATAAAGTATTCGACCCCTCTGCAAAACATGACTGAGTACTCGATGGCAAAACCCTTGTTGGCAATCACAGAGGTCAGACATTTCTAGTAGTTGGGCCCAAGGTTTACACACATCTCAGGAGTGATTTTGTCCCACTCCTCTTTGCAGATTTATCCAAGTCATCAAGGTTTTGAGGCTGATGTTGGGCAACTCAAATCTTCAGCTCCCTTTACAGATTTGCTATGGGATTAAATACTCAAGACTGACTAGGCCACTCCTTTGTTGCCTTGGCTGTCTGTTTTGGGTCAATATCAAATACTTTTTTCTCACACCGTATTTAGGTTTCCCCATTACGTTTCTTGGTGTTCATTATTATTATTATTTTATTTATACCATTTTAGGTGAAAAATGAAAAATCCTGTGAGATAGGAAGGTGCAATGGGTCTACCATTTACATGGTAGTATACGCCCAACAGTCACAACTTTTGATACAAACCCTTGCAAATTGGCCTCATGGTGGTGCTGCGAAAAGCCTACAAAGTATCCAACTTTAGAAGCTCAACATGCCCACCCCATGTGACCTAGAGTCTTTAAATTCGGTACATAGGTCAGTTTCCGCAGATGTCCACATTAATGTTTCCCAGCAGGATATTGCCAGAGCGTCACAATCGCTGTACTGGCTAATCGTCTTCCCACAGTTCCTTCTGGCGCCATTACTTTCCAAGGTAAACGGCTCCTGCATAAACGGCCATCCACGTGATAAAATGGGACTCACTGGATCAGGCAACCTTTTCCACTGATCCAAGGTTCCGTTCTGATGCTCGCGTACCCATTGTAGGTACTTTTGACAGAGGACAGGTGTCATCATGGGCATTCTGACCAGCCTGCGACAACGCAGCCTCATACACGTCAGGGTGTGATGCACTCTGTGTTATGACACATTCCTCCCGTAACTATTAACATTTTCTGTGACTTGTTGACCTTCTGCCAGTTTGCACTAGATGGGATAGCCTTTGTTGCTTTCATGCGTCAATGAGCCTTGGGTGTCCAACACCCTGTCACTAATTTGTCACTCTTCAGACCACTGTCAGGAGGTACTCACCACTGCTGAATATGAGCAAATTGAGGTCCTAGCCATGGTTCAAAAATAGTTATCCCAGGGTCTGATACCTATTCCCAGGGCACTAAATGTCCATTGTAAATGATCATTTCAAGACAGATGGGCTATATATTTATAAAACAGAGAACAGATACAAAATCTGTTTAACAGATACCAAAAATTGCTTTTACAGATTTAAAAGAGAGCCCTATGATCTGTTAATTACTTGCTCATTGACCCAGCTCACAGATCCCTTTCATAAGATCAACAAATTCTAGAAAATGTTTATGCATCACGGTAGATATGATGTTAGAATGATAGGCATTGTTAGGTTTGCGTGAAACACAGCACTCGGATTTGAGGTAAAGAAACATAGATTTGGTCTTATCAGACCATATCATCTTCTACTTGGTCTCAGTGTCTCGCACATGGCTTCTGACAAAGTGTAGAAGAGATTTGATTGACAAACTTTAGAAGAGATCTTTAGAAGAGAGTTTAGCACTTGCCCTTGAAGGTGTCTTTTGTTGTTAATGTGTGACAAAATGATCTAATGTCGAGATGCTAAACCGACACTGGGCAAATGTATAGCACCGTGGTGTAGTGGATAATGATACAGCAACTAACGTGGGAGACACTGATTTGAATCTAATGAGTGCATTACGTTTATTGTGGGCCAGTTGAACTAGGCTTGCCGGGTCCCTTTTCTGGTTTACTTTAAGTGTTTATCTGTGGCAAAATATCCTGTGACAAATTATTTTCTAACCAGCAAGCATTGGGGAAATATTTCACTTTCTCAAGGTTACAGATTCCTTTTGAACAAATATACTAACTTAAATCCGTAGTTAGTCAGCTATCATCTCCATAATATGGTTTACTTATCAAATGTATGTGTAGTTGGCAACACATCCATGTGTCACTTCCAGTTTGGTTAGGTTGACAAACAAATAAGATTATGTATACAATGATGAATAGGTCAGCACGTTCTTTACATATTTTTATGTTCAAGAGCAGTTTTTATTGCATTCCAGGTGCCTGGTTCATGAAGCTGGTTGAGAGAATGCCAAGAGTGTGCAAACTGCCATTAAGGCAAAGGGTGGCTACTCTGAAGAATCTACAATATGAAATGTATTTTGTTCTATTTAACCCTTGTGGTTGCTGCATGATTCCATGTGTAATTTCATAGTTCTGATGTTTTTATTTGTCCATTGTGGAAAATACAAAAATAAAGACATTTGAATAAATGTTTCCAAAGTTTTGAATAGTAAGGTATACAGTATATATGTGAAAATGTACCTGGACTCTTACCCATATAATTGCAATGGATAGATGCTTCATGGCAGACAGGAACCCGGTGTACAATGTAAGGTGTTTGTAAAGATCCCACTGACCTCAACAGCACCAGCAAAATTCACAAACTTTTGCAGCTCTCCATCATTAGTAATTCATTATATAAAGATTAGGATATAGTCCACAGGACGTAACTTACAGGAGGCAATCCATAATGGGAAACTTCAAAATATGGTGGACCAGTGAGAACTCTTCTCACTTCTGCTGTCTGATAGATGCTACCGGAGCATCGGAGCATGCACTTCCAGACTCAAAAGCATTTTTTTCCCTCAGGCCATAAGGCTCCTGAACCAGCAACATTGATCCATGATCATACTGATCACACGTTAATATTCCAGGTGATCTGATGGCAAACTAAGTCTGAATCTGAACTCTGCATTCTTCTCTGCTCTTGCAATCACCCCAAATCTCCGGAGTACTTTAAGCTTTGATATTTGTACTGTAATTGTAATACACGCTATTTATGATTAACAAATTACAAAACGAGTCCCTGGTATAGTGATTCATTGCAGCAAATCCTGTTAAAGGTTCATTTAAACTGGACTGTTATTTCAAACCTGACAACCTAAGCTTTTTAGCACTGTTTTGAAGGTCCATTGCAGTGGGGATTGGTTTGTAAAACAAGACCAGCTGCTAACAAAGTTGTCTGCTCATTCCAGTGTTCTCCTCCACCTCTGCCACAACACCTGCTATGCAAAGGATGGCTTATGATGGATAACACTTGATCTGATTGAATCCAGGCCATAGTCACACTTGGACAGGGAGTCACAAAAATGAAATGAACTGAATGTGTCTTTCAAAGAAATAGCAATGTATTCATGCTGAATAAGGAAATACAGGTCTATGAGTGTAGGACCACAGACTAAATACAA
The DNA here is from genome assembly GCA_016801105.1 of Esox niger. Taxonomy (NCBI): domain Eukaryota; kingdom Metazoa; phylum Chordata; class Actinopteri; order Esociformes; family Esocidae; genus Esox; species Esox niger. Next base: position 36,965 of record JACXGJ010004719.1, read on the forward strand.
TTATTGACCCGAACATTATGTGCGCAAAGTGCAATGAAGGATCTTGAAAGCTTTAATACAATAAATGGTTGGGGGAACCAAACCACTTATACTCATACACTCATCTGAACATATTTGGTCCCTCCCTTTTTATTATCTTTTGTTCCTCCCAAAACATTGTGTTTTTGTCAGAAAACCTAACCAAACTGGCTTTTGGATACCATGTAAGTATCTCTGGTAAAAAAGAACAAAGTATTATCGTACGTTGCTCTAACATGCAATTACTTGCCTATCCATTGTCCCACCCTTTTTTCCATTATGTTCATATTTTTTTCCTTTGGTTCCTCCCAAACTACTAACGTCACATGAAGGATGTTTAACAATTTCTGGCATCAGAATACCCCCAAAGTACTATAACTAGATACTGGATATACATTGTCACGACAGTATATATGTGAACAGTTAAACAGTACATTTGGCTAACATAAATGGACAGATAATTGTATATTAGAGTACACAGAAACTGGATATAGTGATTGTTCATTGTTATTAATCAAGTCTTTTCTCCTCAACTGATATTTGCAAATTACCAAAAGAGGTTGACAGAGTTATCTTTTGGTAAGTAACGATCTTAATACGAAACACATTGAAAAATGTTAAAGACATCTCTGTCTCTCTCTTTCTCTCACACACTCAGTCAAGTGTGTTTGTGTGTGTGTGTGTATATCTTTATGGTTCCAGGCAAAGGTTTGTACACACTTTACTAAGCTATTCAAGTGACTGGTTGTGTGTCCAAATTAATATTTTATTTGCAAAATCCTATAGAACACAACAACATTTGCATATTTAGAAAAATAAGTGAAATAACAAAAACAGATTTAGAAAAGTGAATCTATATCTTAAATTAATAATGTAAAGTAAAACATTTTATATTGGGGTTATAATGTGTGTGATCATTCATCCACTTGATTAACTACACTTACTGTAACAGAATATGTGCATAACTGTGGGCATGTTCTGGGAAGTAACAGTAAAAAAGATTAAAAAGGATTACGCATGCTTACATTATACTAAAGTGTAGTTACTAATCCTCTTGTCATCTTAAATTTACAGTAACATAACATGGCCATGACCTGTGCTGTCATAAATCATACACAGTCTCTCATCGCTTCTAAGGATCTTGCTTTGATTTATTAGTTTTTTTGCTTTGATTTACAATACTTGGTTATAATATATAATTCATTAATACTCAATCAGTTTTAATAAACAACTCTACCTACACCTGTAACAGCATTTGAATATTACAGAGTGAATAGAGTCTGAAAAGATCAAATGAATACGAAGAACATCACTGTAGTGATAGAGAAAATGTATAATGCAATTGTTATGTTTATTTCACAATGTAATTTTGCTAAACAAAAACAGACACTATTCACTCTATAATATTCAACTGCTGTAACAGGTGTAGGTAGAGGTGTTTATTAAAAGAGATTGAGTATTCATGAATTATATGTTATAATCAAGTATTGTAAACTCATAAATCAAAGCAAAATTCTTAGAAGCAAAGCGAGACTTGGCAAGTGTATGAAGTAACATGACTGCAGTGATAAAAATAATGCACATCCATAATATTAAAATTACTGTTACGTCCCAGAACATGCCCACAGTCATACACATATTCTGTTACAGTAAGTGTAGTAAATCAAGGTGGATGAATGATCACATACATTATAACCCTAATATTAAAATGTTTGCTGACTTAAATCATAAACTTGCCAAGTCTTGCTTTGCTTCTAAGAATTTAGCTTTGATTTATGAGTTTACAATACTTGATTCTAATGTATAATTCATGAATACTCAATCACTTTTACAGCAATTTTATATTACAGAGTGATTGGGGTCTGAAAAGATTAAATATACACGAAGTGACACATTTAGTTGATTGGAGCGCACCTAAGATCTTAAGATGTATCAATCAAATTTGTTTTTCTTCCTATTCATAGATTAACTGCTTCAACTGTTCAAAATGCAGGCACAGAAAGTTGCAGCATTCTTTGTCATTGTGGGTATGTAGTACACTGTATTTCATTCTATGTTAATGTTTTTGGTAATTATTGCTGTACTAATTGCTCACTTTAAACTAACTTCATATGATCTCCAAATCAAATCAGCCAAATAGGCAGAATGGGGATAAAATAGGTCTGGGGTAATACAATTTGTAACCCAAAACCATTTCCACAAAATGTTTTCATTGTAACCCTCAAATTAAAGACTTATTTACACCTAGGACACCAGGTACAGTGGGTGCATTTAATGATGAGGTAGAACAGAAAACCAGTAGGCTCCAGACCTGACAAAAAAGCAAGTTTAAATATTTAGCACAATTACACATACATAGAAGCAATTCAATGTGCTTTACAGGTGCATGAATTAAGAGACCTGTACCACCTGCCTGATGGTAGGAGGGCAAACATATTTCCTTATGTTATGGAATTATGTAAAAAAAAGTGATTGGTTCAATACAGACTACCGGTCACTAGTTTGGGGTCACTTCGAAATGTCCTTGTTTTCAAAAGAAAGCACATTCCTATCCATTAAATAACAACAAACTGATACAGTGTAGACATTGTTTATGTTGTAAATGACTATTGTAACTGTAAATGGCAGATGTTTTTATGGAATAGCTACAAAGGGCATTCATTAGAAATTATTTCATTATTTAGCACAATTAAACATACATAGAAGCAATTCAATGTGCTTTACAGTGAAAATAAAAATACAAAATGCAATGGAATTAAAACAGAGATTATAACATTTACACAGAGGTTATTCCTCTGATAGCACCAGAACTTGCATTATGATTGGTAAAAGATAGCAGTATATACATTTAATTACAAGAGTTAACCCTGAAATAGTCAATTTCAATCTGGATAGTGTAATAACCCTAATAAGATTAGATTAGAATACACTTTATTGTCATTGGACAAGTACTGTAGAAAAATAAAATGAAGTTAACATTTCACAAGAAATGTAAATCAAAGAGGGCAGAAAACGTATTTAGTATATGCATATTACAAGTGGAATGTATAGATGTATAGATGTGCAATGAAGGCAAATGCAGTACAAATGGCAATACTTAATTTGCAATTAGGGCAAATAGAAGGCAGAAATTTGTAGTATTAGAAGTTACTAATAGAGGTAGAAGTATTAAGTATAGTGTATGTTAAAAGTGGGATGAATAGTTGTGGCAATTCATGCTAAATGTGCAATCGAGGCAAACTGAATTAGTATGGGAGCATGTGCAATCGAAATGAAAAGATAGCAACAATGAGGTCCCTGATGTAGACATGTACACCGATCAGCCATAACATTATGACCACTGACAGTTGAAGTGAATAACCCTTATCATGGCACCTGTCAGTGGGTGGGATGTATTAGGCAGCAAGTAAATATTCTGTCCTCAAAATTGATATGTTAAAAGCAGGAAAAGGGAGCAAGCATAGGATCTGAGCGACTTTGAGAAGAGCCATTGATGGCTAGATGACTGAGAGAGAGCAACCCCAAAACTGCAGCCCTTGTGGGGTTATCCCAGTCTGCAGTGGTCAGTAACTATCAAAAGTGGTCCAAGGTAGGAAAAGTGGGGAACCGGTGACAAGGTCATAGGCGAACAAGGCTCATTGAAGCATGTGGGGAGCAAAGGCTTGCCCGTGTGGTCCAATCCACCAGACAAGCTGCTTAAATAGCTGAAAAACTTATTACTGGTACTGATAGAAAGGTGTCAGAACACATGTGAGTATCAGAACTGGACCACTGAGCAATGGAAAAAAGTGGCCTAGTCTGATGAATCACATTTCGATAGCAAATACGATAGCATTTCTAGATGTACAATGAATGCAAATTGAAGGTGCAAGGTGGCTTGAGGTTCCCGAGACAATCACATACCTGTAACAATTGAAAACTTCACTTATCAGACTTTGCAGAGCAGTGTCAGAGTCCAGTAGTACAAAGGGAGTAGTGCAACAAGGTCCCTGAGAGGCGGAGATAGGGGCTGGTTAGTGACGGTCACAGAGTTCAGCAGGGTTACAGTAGCCTTCTGGTGCGGGAACAAAGAGACCTGTACCACCTGCCTGATGGCAGGAGGGAAAACATAATTCCTTATGTTAAGGAATTATGTAAAAATATAGACTACCGTTCAATAGTTTGGGGTCACTTAGAAATGTCCTTGTTTTCAAAAGAAAGCACATTTCTTTCCATTAAATAACATCAAATTGATCAGAAATACAGTTTCAAAATTTCATGGAATAGCTACAAATGGCATTCATTAGAAACCCCTTTTGCAATTATGTTAGCAGAACTTAAAACTGTTGTGCTGATCACGTAGCCATTTGAAATGATAAACTATGGGCCTCTATACCCCTGCGTGAATATTCCAACAAAAATCTTCAATAATCAATTTTCATCTGCAATAGTAAATGCAGACTAAAATCCCTTCTCTTTTCACGTGTCTATGACGGAACTCTTAAACTTAACCACACTGTGAGCCTTACAGCTTCCTATGTTTTTATCACTTAAACTTAATTGAAAGCTTTTAAAGCTTCCTATGTTTTCATTTGTTTTATTAATTATATGTTCTTATTCTATGCTTTATTATGATTATGTATTTTATATTTCTCTTTTGATATATTTTATTATTAAATGTATATACTGCTATCTTTTACCATCATAATTCAAGTTCTGGTGCTATCAGAGGAATAACCTCTGTGTAAATGTTATAATCTCTACTGCAATTTGCATTATGATAGGTAAAAGGCAATCTCTACTGAAATATTTTTATTTTCACTATAAAGCTCATTGAATTAAAATTAAAGACTGATAATTTCTTTGTCGGTAGGCAAACATACAAAATCAACAGAGGATCAAATATTTTTCCCTCACTGTATATTATTATTCGAGAAATTATGATGAAATAGTTGCTTTAAATGTTTTTGTCTCAATTATATTTTCAAAACCAGTGACAATGCTTGCCGCAACAACAATTCTGGCAACTGCACATGCCAAAAATGGGTTAACAATCACATCCATAGAAGATCCAACATCAGAAGAACAGGCTCAAACAATAACCAGAAAGCATGTCACCACAACCCTAAAAGTTCCCACAACAACTAAAGATGGAGCCAAAACAACAATCGCTGCCTCGACAACCACAGCTAAAGCCACTATTACCACAGAAGCTGCTTCAACAACGACATCTGCAGGCATGCCAAGAACAAGTGTAGTCACAAGTGCTGCCACAACAACCTTATATGTTTCCAAAACGACAACAGCTGCAGCCACAACAACTACAGCTGTCGGCAAAAAAATAATAGAGGCTGCCACTACGATAACAGCTGCTTCAACAACAACCAAAGGAGCTTTGACAACGACTACAGAGGCTGCAACAACAAGAAAAGAGGCGGTCACAACTACCTTGTCTGTTCCCAAAAAAACCACAGCTGCATCAACAATAACAACAGAAGTTGCCACAAAATCCAAAGCAGCCACAACTTCAACCACAGGTGACTTCACAACAACCACAGAGGATGCCACAACAACAAAACAGGCTTCCCCAACAACAACATCTGCCACAACAACAACCACAGCTGTATCAACAATAAAAACAGCATCTGCCACAACAATATTGACTGTTCCCACAACAAAAGCTGCTGCTGCAACAACCACAGCTTCATCCACAAAAATATCAGAGCCTACCACAACAAACTTGACTGTTCCCATAACAACAGCTGCTACCACAACAACAACAGCTGCAACCACAACAACCACTGGTGACTTCAGAACAACCACAGAGGATTCCACTACAACAAAAGAGGCAGCCCCAACAAAGACACCTGCCACAACAACCACATCTGCCACCAAAACAACAGCTGCATCCACAGTAATATCAGAAGCTGCCACAACAAACTTGACTGTTCCTACAACAACAACAGCTCCTGCCACAACGACCACAGCTGCAACCACAACACCACTACAAGCTGCAACTACAGCTAACACAACGCCTCTTACAGCAATCACAGTGGCTCCAACTACAACCACAGCAATTCCCACAACTACAACAACAGCTGCTACAACAACAATAGCTGCATCAACAATAACAACAGAGGCTGCCACGAAATCTACAGCAGCCTCAACTTCAACCACAGGTGACTTCACAACAACCACAGAGGATTCCAGTACAACAAAAGAGGCTGTCCCAACAAACACACCAGCCAAAACAACCATATCTGCCACCACAACAACAACAGCTGCATCCACAGTAATATCAGAAGCTGCCACAACAAACTTGACTGTTCCCACAACAACAACAGCTGCTGCCACAACGACCACAGCTGCAACCACAGCAACCACAGCTGCAACCACAACAACCACAGCTGCAACCACAGCAACTACAGCTGCAACCACAACAACCACAGCTGCTTCAAAACCAACCACAGAGGCTGCCACAAGTACAACAGCTGATCCCACAACA